>VZRX01005095.1:0-17362 GCA_013398075.1 Notiomystis cincta | reverse complement strand
TCCAGTGTTTGACCACCCTCTCACTAAAGAAATGTTTCTTAATTTCCAGTGTAAATCCTCCCTGGAGCAGCTCTGAACCATCCCCACACATCTCACTGGATCCCAGGGAGAAGAGATCAGCAGTTCTCTCTCTCCCCTTCCCCTCCTCAAGCAGCTGCAGGGGGAATTGAGGTCACCCCTCAGCCTCCTTTTCCCCAAACCAGACAAGCCCAGAGTGCTCAGCTGCTCCCCACACTCCTTCCAGCCCTTTCACCAGCTTTGTTGCCCTGATGCACTCAAGAGCTTCACACTTCTCCCCAGGTTCTGCACTCAGCCAGGAGTGCAGCCAGAGGCCAGCGAGGGAGGGCACGGTGCTCCCTCTGTGCCTGCAGAGAGGGGACCCTGAGGGGCAACTGCACCTCATTTCCCACGGCCAGTATGACCTGAAGAGCACCCAGAGGAGATGAGGGTTTGGGAGATGATGAAGAAAGGAGAGGGAAAGGAGTGAGGCACAGGGAAAAGAGTCCAGCTCACAGCTGCACAAGTGACACAGCAAACCCACGGCTGCTCTCGCAGCTCTCGCTCTGTCCCGCGCCGTCGGGCAGGGGCTGAACTAGAAGCTGCTGCAGTTCTCCCTTCCAATTCTTATGCTGCTCTTCTACCTAGCAAAGTCACACACAGTCCTCCAAGGACTCACTTCCTTGCTTTGAATGCCTTAAACTCAAATCCCCGTGTCCCTGAAGAAGGGCAAAGACACAAAGAATTGCTCAGGGGAGCAGGAGATGGGAAGGAAGAGCTGCAGAAAAACCTCTCGCCTCAGATCTGTAATTCTCACTTGGGAGGATCCGTGGGGTGATCAGTGGCAGAAGGTGGAGCATGGCCTGTGCTGGGCTGTCTGTAACCACACAGCTACAAATACACAAGGAATTGCTGCATTATCTGTACTGATAAATTCCTCACATGGGTTTGGCCCAGATCCCTGAGCAGTTTCTCAAGGAATTTCCAGCCCAGGACCACCAATCAATGATTTGGACAAGGTCACTCTATTTGAAGGCTTGGAGTGGGCTTTTCTCACCCAAGCACATTTACATACAAGTATAGACACCATCAGAGGTGTGGTATTAGACATAAATCAGTGAAACAGTCCTTTAGGAAATATTGCAATTGAGGATTAACATATCTGGAGAGAGCAGTGAATGCAATAAAGCTAAACAATAAAAAACTTTAAAAATTCTCCAGAGTGAATGTCTTTTCCAGCATAATGGCAGCTGCAAAGTCTGTGATGTGAACAAAATATGTGAACAAAATGAAACCAAATTGATTTTTGAGGGTGTACCTTATTTGCTCGGCAATCACACTACAGAGTCACTAAAGACAAACTACAGCTATAGGACTTAATTTTCTGGGACAATGTGTTCATATAAAAAAAATAAAAAAAAAAACAAACAAAGAGACAACTAAAGGCCAGAGAGGGAGAGAAAAGGCCTGAGACAAAGACAATGCTCTGACCTCTTTCCATGTAAGCAAGGTTCCAAATTCCCCAGGACTGATGGGGACGGAGTGCAAGCACCAGCTGGTGAAGTGCAAACTGCTCTGAACTAAGCTCCTGCAATGGAGAATGGCTTCATTCAGAGCTCAAAACCTGTGAAAGTCCCCAGGGTCACCAGAACACAGGTGACCTTCAGGGGCAAGGGCTGAGAGCCCTGCTATGCTCTCTGCCTCTGGCACTGCTTCTGCATCAGGACACTCACTAATGCAGCACACCACTGGGAGGGTCCTGAAAATGAAAATAGGGATGGAGAATGAACCTTGGGACAACCTTCACTTTTAGAACATGTGAATGCAGAATTCAACTTAAAGCTTTTCTTAAAACCACATGACACAGAAATGACAAGTGATTCAGTCAGGACACATGTGATGTATTAAAACCTCAAGCAAGAAGAGGACGGCAATTTAAAAAGAAATTATTCTAATCTGAAGGAAAGAAGGAAAATAGGACATGTGTGTTAACACAGTCTGATGGCCTCACCCACTAAAAAGCCCCAGAGATTCTGTGTACTGGAGGTATTAGATAACATCAGTGGCTCACAGAGTTGTCCCTGGCTTTAAGAGCACCACAGGGAAAAGAGCTGAGCCTCCCTGAATGGGATTTCGCTGCCTTAAAGGCACTCATCTCTCCTCACATCTCCTCACTCCTCACTCTCAGCACACCTTCCAGGAGCAAATGCACCAGGGGTCAGACACGAACAATTGTCCTCCTCCTGGTGCTCCTGACTCATTCCTTTAACACAGCTCCTTCTGCCCACGGTGGAAAACAGCAGGATGTGACTGTGTGCCTTAAAAGCAGTCAGTGAAATCTTTGCTGTACTGAAGCACAAGAAAATTTTAGCTGTGATTTCAGGAGGGACAAGATTTCATCTGGATTTTTTCCCTGCGCCTGCAGAGGCTCGCAGTTCAGCAGAGGTGGTACATTAGCTGGTGCAAATGGAAGCAATGATGAGAAAAGGAAAAAAAACAACCCCAAGCCAGAATGTGGCTGGAACAGGGGCCATGTAGAGGTAGGGCAGCACTTTTCCAGGACAAACATCCTTGGTCTAGCACAAAACAGCACAGCACAAGTGCAGGAATGAGGTTGAGATGTGGGCATGGACAGTAGCAGGGGATCAAGACCACCCAAGACCCTCAAAGCCTTCCAGCCCAATTCCAGGAAGGTCTGGAAGAACTCCCTGTGCATGACCACTAATTTGCATAGAAAATGAGAAACTTATCTCCAGGATGGGGAAAAGCTATCTATAAACAGGTACCCCCACAGAGCCTGAGCAGGTGTGCACCCCACAGCCCTGGACACCCCAGCTGGGACAACACTGGAGCCAGGGCTGATGACCTCTCTTCCTCACCCTTCTTTTGCTTGCTTGCTTGCTTTCACTCATCTCTCTCTTTCCCTGCCCCCTTTCACCCCACTCCTTCATCCAAAACCCACTGCTGTGTGCTTATATGAGGAGATCTGGGACTAAGTCATAAAAATTCCCATGCCAGGTGTGTAATTTACTAATGAAACTTTGCAGCCATTTGCAGATCCTCTGACTTTTGCTGTTCCTTTTGACCCAAGATTTCCACCCTGGGTGCTCACTTTCCTGTGAGGGTTGGATGCCACAGAGCCCCCTAAAAACTAGTCATGACTCCCCTCCTCATGCCAAACTCCATGGCTCAAGCTAGCAGAGGCCCCCCTCCAGCTGTGTGAAATCTTGAGAGGTACTTAATGAATTAGATATTATTAATATTCTCTTCCAGCATCAGAAGCCAGTAATTAACTCTTTGAAGACTCATCCAAACCCCTCCTTTATTACTCAATCCTCAGAGGCAGCTATGTAATCTCATTGTGATTTTAAAGAATATCTTTCCAGAATAATTATTTTCCTTATTTGAAAAAAAAAAAAAAGAAAGAAGATCAAAGTCCTGGTTCTGCCTTAGAGTGTGCATTAGTGATGTCAGACAGGCTGTAAAGATTTCAGAGCACGAAACATGATATGCTGCAATACTTTTGCTGAGCAGATGCCTTAAGGAGGTCATTCAACATGCCAGGCTCTAAATGCTATTTGGGAGTGAGAAAACATTATTTTCCCACTTCAACAAGACTTTCGCCTCCCTGTCATGTGGAAATAACCTTTGGTGCTCAGCACTATTATTAATTTATTAGCCTTTTGAACATCTGAATGTTTTGCAGTCAATGGACTACATGGAAGTGCTGGCTGAGGGACAGGGCAGCACAAGCACCCAAATCCATGGGTGTGTGTTTCAAAGAGCAGACCTGGTGCAAGAACACTTCTGCCTATATATTTTTGACAGTGAGAACAGCCATTTTCTCAGGCACAAAACCCCAAGGAGTGTATTTATGTTATAATTAAATGTCAAACCTTGTGAGTGATGACTATGTGGAAAAAGTGCTAAGTATATATTTCTATAGAAATCAATTAAAGGAGACAATGATTTTCTTTCCATTTAAGTGAGGTGACGCCAGCAGGAGCTGCTGCAGCACAGTACAGCTGTCAGCCCAGCCCCACTGCCTGAACAATTGCTTTCTGTTCACCTGATGGAACTGTTCTGGATGGCACTGCTTTTCCTCAGGGATGAGCTCACCACCAAAGGCTTCTGTGATTCCCAACAGGGAATCACGTATCCTTCCAGCAGAGGAGGTTTGAAACAATCCCCTGAATTACCTTATGTAACAGGACTTAGGTTGTGTCCCTGGTGTTGAATGTAGCATGATCTATTTTGTGCCCAGGAATGAACCACAGAATTTCTGCAGAGCAGGCTCTGGCTCAGCACATCTGACTGCAATGCCAGGCTGCTCCAAAAATGTACTGACTGAAACTGCGGGGGAGGGGTGGAGTTCATCTGATGCACCTCAGGTATTTAAAAGTTAGTGATCAGGGGCTCTGTGAAAATCAAAAGGGGATGGTTTTCCCATCCCAGACTCGGCACCAAAGAGGGGCCAGATGATTTCCTCCTAGAGGAACCATCCCTCATGGGCTATGGAGGTGACTGGTGACTACTCTGGGCATCATCACCCAGATTTTAAGGAAATTACCTCCACTCTGCATGTCCCACATTGACACGACCCTTCTTCATCCCTTCATCCACTCTCAGTACTGCCCACACATTCCCCCAAACAGCTTTTCCTTTCCTTCTGCAAATTCCAACGTTTCCTTAGGAATGCTGTTCCTTCTCACTGGGAGTCACTGCCCCCATGGCACTGCCCATGTACCTGACACTGAGCTAAACAGCAGATATCTCCACTGGGAACTTGAGTTCCATGAATTTTTCCACCTGGGTGATTCCCCAGGCCAAGGCCCTGAAGGGTAACCAATTTTCCTTAAAAAAGGTGTGAGAGAGAGAAGAAAATCCATGACAACTCAGCCAGCAGGATATTCCCCTATGCATTCCTGGACTGAGGGCTGAACTCCAGCACACTGCTCTGCCAGGAATAGACATGTCCATGTTTTTCTCAGGAAGCCAGCTGGAGTGACAGGTTCACGGTTTTAAGAAGGAAAGAATACATTTTGGTACAATGTATGTGGCATTATCTTGTCCCATGAAATCACCATCAGCAATGCCTGAGCAGAGCTGTCATCTCGGGGCTGTAGCTGGTGAGATGGCAAGGGGGGGAGTGGTGAAGTCAAGGCTTGGAGCACTTCTTATCAACTGAGAAGTGATAAGCTAGAAGCCATGAACCAGCTTTCAAGCCCCAAAGCCCTCCTTCAGGTCTGAAGTGGAGTTAACAACCTTCCAGTCAGAGGTAAGCTGACAAGCTGGAACCAAACCTGATTATACCTCAGCTCTTTCAGGCTCCAGCACAGACAGAGGGGCACTGTAATCCCATTGCATCTGCTTCTTGCCATGAGTATTTTGTGCCACACTTGGGGTATTAATGAGCACAAGTGATGCACAAAAATTGAAACCTCCTCTGAAAGCAGCTCCAGTGCCTGGAGAGAAACTAGACTTAAAAAAGTAAAATTCTAGTGTGTTGAACTCCTGTTACTGCAGAGGCTGAAATTGTCTTGTGAAATACCGAGGTAGCCTTGGTACATTTTCAGGTGAGATGCCCAAGGTACAGCTGCAGAAAAACATGTTTCAGCAGCTAGAGGATCACAGCTAAGGCTCAGTAATCTATAAATCATTGTTATGAGATTTCTCTATGCAAATGAAATTTATATAACCCTCATCAATCGTAAAGAAAAATCATAAAGATGAAATTTGGCAGCCGCAATGCAAATTAAAGGATTCCTTAACCTGTTTTCAAGATACATCTTTATAGCTAATTAATTTTTAGATGGTGTGTTCTTTGAAAGAACTAATGGATAATGAGCATTGCTGATTGATTATAAAATGAGCAGGAGGGTTTAAGAAGTGAGCTGTGAATGTAAAATCAGCTTTATTAACCTTGCCATATTAAGATTCCAGACTATGCAACTGTGAGAAGCAGGTATTAATACCACCTTTGATGAGTGGATCTTATTTGTTTAACATCAGTAAATTTCTCTTAGTTGATCTGTGCCATGGGGATCCACCAGACTCTCTGAACTGTACCTTAGAGACTTCACCTTGGAGGAATCCAGAATCTGGATTCTATAAAATATAACTTTATACATTTATGTGGTGGGAAAAAAACAGCAAAATGAAAACCATGAAGAACAGGGGAAGAAATGCAATCTGTATGCCATCCTGCCAGGACTGCTCTCCAGAGCTGGAAATCTACAGGTAACTTTTATTGAGCCATCCTCACAAACAGCAACAGCATTTATGGAAAGGCCACTCAATCTGTGATGCCCTGAGAACCTCGGGAGGAAGCAGGGGCTTGTTAAACACTGCAAGCACCTGCAGGACTATGCAGTGTCTGGTGAGAGAAAGGGGAAAACAAAGAGCTTACCCTCTTCCTCAGGTTGCAGGTGAGTGTGAGGTTCCTGGAGAAGGAGTTTGCAAAAGCAGTGTAGAAGTCCAGCACTTTCAGCAAGGCTTCCCGCTTAATTATATGCAAATCGCAGTAGGTCAGAGCCCGGACGTTGGCACATGCGTGGGCCAGGCTGGTTTCCTTCCAGAAGATATCACCAAACACATCACCTTTACCTGAAAAACAGCAGGGCAGGTTTGCTGAAAGGAAAATGCTTAGGCAGAGTCCCCCAGCACGCAGATGATTTCTTCACAACGTGTCTTATGCTCCCAACGCGAGCTCCCAACCAGGAAAACTAACAAGGGTAGAAGTTTTAAAATTAGCTGAGGTACTTGAACACCCTCAGCAGTAGCCCCAGGTTTTTAAGGTATTTATAGATTGCTTTGTGAAGTGTCACAAAGCATAAGAGCCAGATTGTAATGGTCTCCTTTTAGCTGGAGATACAAGTAATGGATTTTTCAAAGGCTACCAAATATAATGAGCACTTAACTAATGTTCAGGTGATTGAATATTTCAGGTGTCTGTTCCCAAGTGATTTAGGAGTCCTGCTCTTACAAAAACCCTCTGACATCTAGGTTCCTTCATCCCCATGGCTCTACAGTGAGGAGCAGAAGCCAGCTTCCAGGGCCCAAGGACCACATTTTAAAGGATGTTTTACATTTTTAATTCAGTGTCAGTGGTAATACTCCTTCTGGAAAACCCACCAAAAGCCTCACTGAGACTTTTAACCTTTAAATAACCACCTCTAAATCTTAAACACATCCAAAAGCATAGTTCTAAACCCAAATTCATCCATTTAAGTAGAGGCTTAGGCTTAAGTCTGTATTTCAATGTTTGCTGAGTAAGAAAGGGTTTGACATCTCAGACACCTGCACATAAAAATACCTTCAACCAGAGGGGAAAAATTACACCTGAAGGCTTCTTCAGTGTAGCAGAACAGCTGAGTGAGGGCTTGGGACTTGCTGCAGTGCAGTGCCATGGGGAGAAGAGCTCCAGGGACTGGGAGTGCTCTGACACAGCCCAGTTCTCTTTCCTCTGCAAGGAACCCACAACTCCCCCAAGCTGTGCTAGACACTGAGGCAGGATAAGAGGATGAGGACACCAGATTGCAAATCACACTTCTGACCCAACCAGAACCCCATCAGGGGTGCAGATTGGAGATAGGCTTTCAGGTTTGGACCCTCTGCTTGTTTTGAGAAGAGGAACAGAAAACACATTGAAACATTCAAAAGCTGCCTCCTCCTGCACAGGTCATGGTGTGTGGTTTGTGGCTGACACCTCAAATCCTGGAGCAGAAACCGTGGTACAAAGGGTAATTTTGGTTTCAGACACCCAGAGATATCCCAGCTCTTTATTTTAGCAGTTATTAAAAGGAACCTCAGATCAGTCAGCCACTGGCTATTGATTTCAGGACCTCAAGCAGCCCGTTGGTGAAGGTTAGGGATGTTATAGTTTTGGCATAAAAAAGGTAATGAATTTTCATATTTCTACTTTTAAGAACTTCTAACATTTCTCTCCACTCTGTTTTGGAAACACAGACCAGATGGGTAATCTATCCAACCTTATTTCTTTTGGGGGTCAGAGGCTCTCTTTCTCTATTTCCATTTCTGCTTTTGGTATTGTACCAGTAAAACATATCTAACATTTCTCAGGCAGAGTGAAATAAAATGTGCAAGTCCTTATCTTCCCTTCTTCTGTTTTTATTTTCTAACAAATGTTTCTATAACAGAATCATCCCTTAGAAAGGTTATAACTGCATCTCATTGAGCTGCTTTTAATTCTACATATTTTTATGTAATTAAAATTAACTACAATACATAACACAGCTGGTATAATTTATAAAACAAGGTTCTTTAAAATGTTTTTCTTAATACAGAGCATTTTCTAGTAACATTATAATTTATCCAATGTACTGTTTTGAAACTACCTTTTGCAGCTAATTGTCCTTGTCTATACTTAGAGTTCAAAACCCAGTTTACAGACTCAGTCAGCACAGTTACATAATTTAGAGAAAACAGACCATTTCTGAAATGCAGAAAATTGCTTAATGGATTTGCTCTCTGAGGTGGACACAGGACAGAGCTGAGTCCTGCTTTCAGTGCAGAGTGCAGTTAAAAGACAGTGGTTTTACCACTGAAATGTGAGCAAACCACTTGCTCTCTTTTCAAATTTAGGCTAATATGTAGTTAATTTAATTGAGAGGCTGAAAGCAGTGGATGCTCACCCCTGGTGTGTCACAGAATCTGTACACAAACCATGGAAAAATGGAACCAATATTCAAAATCTTGAGGAGATCTTCTTGTCCTCAGTGTGGCAACTGCACTGCTCTGGTTGGGACTTAAAGGTTGGGACACAATGAACTGAACTCATTCACTCCTCTCTGGGCCATCACCCACTGGATTTGGAGGGTGAAACTCTAAACTCCTCTTACATTGTGGTCTATACTCTTCAGAAAGTACAGAATCTTGGAAGCCTTTGAGGGGTCTTGAATTTGACATTTCCCACATGCACTTCTGAGATCGTTTGCTGGTTATAAATGTGCTAAGGAGTGTACAGGATGAAAACAAAACCTACCAGATTCTCCAAAACAACACATCTTTTTCCTAAATACAGAGATTAATGCACTATACTTTATCCCCATTAACTGCAGTTCACTGTGCAGAGAGAGGTAATTATTCACTCAGGACAAGATCAAATGTTAGGAAAAAATTCTTTACTCAGGGGGTGGTGAGGCACTGAACAGGATGCTTGGAGAGGCTGTGGATGCCCCACCCCTGAAATGTTCAAGGCCAGGCTGGATGGGGCTTTGAGCTACCTGGGACAGTGGAAGGTGTTTCAACCCATTCCATGATTCTGAGCTTAATTTTACACACTGCAACTGAATAAAAACAACATTTTCAGGGTTGCAAACCAGAAAATTTACCTGACTAGGTCTGACACAGCTACCCAGAGGCACATACAACTATTTTTCTCTTGCAGGGGATGTTCAGAGCTTCAGGGAAAGTGCTGCTGGGGCTGAGCTGGGAATGCAGAGGTGCTGATGCAACCTGCATAATTTCCAAAGCACCTCTCTGGAGATTTATTGAGGCCTCAGCACATTCCCTCCCACATCTGCCCTGTCCTGAGTCCTGAGCAGCCCAAACGCCCCTCCTGAACCGAGGGGAGGCTCTGGGAGTCCCTCCTGCCCCTGCTCTCTCAGTGCCTGAAGCGTTGCTGGAAGAAGGAATGCTGTAAATTAGAGTGGGGACTACTTGCATACATTTTACACATCACAGAATCATAAAATCCTTTGGGTTGGAAAAGACCTCTAAGATCATCAAGTCCAACCATTAACCCAGCAATGCCAAGTCCACACTAAAACATCCCCTAAATGCCACACCTCTGGAATTATGGAATTGTTGGGTTGGAAAAGACCACAAAGATCATAAAAATTTGTATTTTGCAACTGAAAGGAGCATGGACAACAAGAGGACATGTAAAGGGTGTTGGTGACAGGCATAATTTTTGCTGAAATAGCTACCCTGCTATCATTCTAAATATAGTGTACTCTCTATGTATGTATGCCTGTACATAAAATATACATATATAGTCATGCATATTCACATAAATAAATATTATGGGGCAATCATATGATACACAGCTGTATTACAGGGCAGGATATTTCTGTGCACTATTCTATCTTCTATATCCTGATAACCCTGCCAGACAGATTTGGGGGGACAGATGTTCTCTGCAGTCTTACACCATGGACTGACCTGCCAGTTTGTCAGACAGCAGTTCATGCCTGGACCTTTCAGGCAGAAAAATTCTTAAGGGCTTTATGGAGGCCCCCAGGAGCTTGCAGATGGAATGAAAAAGTGCTTGTACTCAGAAATACTCTTTTTAAACAGCATCTCAGAACCCACATGTGTACTTATATAAAGACAAAATTTATCCTCCTTCAGATGGGGACAGAAACTGAGCTAATAAATATCCCAGCAGACATAAGGGCTTGATGGATCCTTTGGAAGAAAGTTTAGGCAGGCAGTTAAAGAATAAATTCTTGGTGGGAAATAGCACTGGGTAAAAACGCATCAAGGGGACCAAGACTTCTCCAGGAGGTGTTTTTCTGTGCAGTCTTAGCTAATAGACCAGCAACTCTTTAACCACTTAAAAATATCTCCAAAGCCTCATCAGTCACACTAGCACAAGCCAGACATGATGAATGATGTTGGCTTTCCATCATGATGTGCTCAGATCTTGTGTTGGTTATGAAAAGCAAAGGCTGGTGTTGTTTGAGAATCAGTAAAACTCTGTAACAGAGAGAAAACATTCATCCAATCAGCTCAAGTGCCAATAACCATGGAGTGATGACAGCATATACACAAGTGGAGGTCAGAATTACATATATTGGTGCCTGTATTCATACAAATTCATATTTCTGTGTAGCTGCAGTGAAAGCTCTTGCTGCAGGACAGATATCTCCCAAACTGATGCAGAAAGCCAGAAAACCTCCTTCCCATGGCACCCTGGGACTGGTTGAACAGGTTTACAAAATGATGGGATATATTGATGGAATAAAATCCATCTGTGGCTACTAAACACAAAAGATTTCCCTCTGGGTGAAATACAGTCCAGTGGAGGGTTGGAAACATTCTGGGGAAGCATCACAGTTTCCTTGCTTCACCTTCCTACTTTGTCCTGCACATCTGCTATTGGCCATTTTTGGAGACAGGCTGCTGGGCTGGCTGGATGTCTGGGCTTAGCTGATAAAGTTCTTTCTGCCCAAAGAGGGTGTCTGGAGAAGGTGGAGGTGATCAGTGGTGCAAATCCATCAGGTGCACTTCCCATCTGGGACATCCCTGCAAGCACAGCCCAAGGTGTGCAGAGATGATACTGAACTGTGAGAGAGGTCTTCTTGCCCCTGTGAATGTTTTACCCTCAACTTCAGACTTTTTCTGGGGCATCCAGGAGGGCCAGAACTTCCCCAAAAATCAGATCACAGCTGATCACTGAGCTGTGAATAAATCCACCTCTCTGGGACTGCACGTGAAAGGGAGAACGACAGAGAACACAGCATTTCCAGCCCCTGAAACACTGTCAGGGCAGCCACTAAAGCAGCAATGACAACAGACTGTGCCAAAACCCAGATCCATGCTGGAAAAGGTACTTTGCATTATTTAACACAGTGCAACCTTCCCCATCTGCACCTGGAAATACAAAGGAATTGAACTTTCTTCCACCATTCAGGACTGCTGCAAGCAGGGCCCAAGGTCCAGGAAGATTTCTCTCCTTATCTCTCTCATTTTTTAGTGCAAGTATCATAGTGCCTCACATCTTTCTAGAAGCCCTAGCTCCTGGAGACAGGTTATTTCCATTTTGATTTTATACAGAAATAGGTTTCTATACTTCCTGAGGAAATAAACCTGAAAGCATGACCATTCCTAACACCTTGGAAAGTCAAAAGGCAAATCAGATTGCCTCCAACTGTTATTCTGATTTAAAAGAACTGTATCACATGATTTTTAAATAATTTTCCTATTCTTGTGCTGGTGAGACTTTAGAGTTTTGGCAGTGAGGCATACAAGTCTAATTCAAAAACATACCAATTCAGAGAAAGGAATATTTCTGACTCTGGAGGCTGTGGATCAAATCTGTAACACACTAGCTGGCACTAAATTATGATTGATGTTTCTTATCATAATTATCTACCACACAGAGAGAGAAACAAAACACATTAAATTTACAAAATACTATGAAAAATTCAGGTTTGTCAGTAAAAACTAATGGCTCTTTTGAATAAGTATCAGTGGACTAAATCTTACAGTGGTACTGCAGATGTCAACCCAGACCTGCAAGGTCTGACTGATTCCAAGGCACTTAAGAAGAACTGCAGAGTGCAGAGCAGGACATCACACTCGTTCTCAGACCAGTAACCCTTCAAGAATTTTGCAAAATACTTTCAGATTCAGCACTTAAAACCCAGCCCAAGTCACATTAATTATTCCAGTTCTGCTAGCTGAAAAAACCAACCCTCTATGAATCATTTTCCTCTTAGTTAATTTAGAGCTTTAACTCACTGGAACACAGGGGACTTTTCCTATAGATGAAATAGGACACAGCCTGTTCTGTAAATTGCTACTAGGTGCATGTTACAAACGTGGGGAGATGTTCACAATTAGTCTGCCTTGGTTGACTTCACATGGAAGACAACACAAAAGTTCAGTATAAATTAACAAGAGCTGACTTGACACAGGGGCAAATCCTGCCACCTTCATTCCACTTGAGAAGAAACCCAAGCTGCAACTAAACTAATTAAAATCAGGGAATTAGCCACTAATCCTATGAGATGGAAGTGGATGAACAGGTTTTCATGGCACAAAGTGCATCACACATGGTCAGTCTTGTCTTGCACAAAGCACATGCCCAGCTGCCTGGGCATGGAAATTCAAAGTGCTGATGAATGGATACCAAACATCATCTTGCTAATGCCCATGGAGGAGAGCTATGGAGCTCCTGGGAGTCCTGCTCACCCAAATGGGGGAGCTGCTTGCTCTTTCTCTAAAGAGCTTTTCTCTGTGTTTTGGTGGGAGACTCAATCTTTTGACCTCCAAATACAAACAGCATTGAGAGCAGAAAAAGACTCATCCTTTTTTTCATTTGGCATACCAAACTCAAGAAGGCACTTGCTTTGCTCAACTCCTCTGACACTGCATCCTACCCCCTTCCCAGATAAAACACTTGGAAATAATTAATGAAGCAGCCCTTTAACAAGGTCTGGTTTTGCTAATTACAATAACCAACGGGTTGCTCTGGAATTATAAGCAGAACATGATGAGAACTAACATGCAACACATAAAGGCAAATAACTGAATACATGTGGGATCAGGACCCTAAGTGTGGCTGAAACACGAACTATTAAATTTATATTCATTCTGGCTTGACTATCACACTGAGTTCACTCAGCAGCAACCCCCACCAGGATTTCACTGCTCAATATATTTTTATCACTATGCAGCTTGGGCAGTATTTTTGATCAATTCCTACAATCAACATCTGAACGCAGTGGGCCATTATTTTTCTGCTGAAAAAAACAACTTCTTTAAACCTTGTTAATCAATATGCCCAGTTTGTTACTGCACAACTTACACAGCCAGCTGTGCAAATAGCAGGAGCTGCAAAGCAACTTCCAGAGCCCCTCGGTCGGTATTGCCACTGATGTGTAACTCCTCATCAGGAGCAAATTCAGGTTAATTGCAGCAGGGTGAATTATGAGGTGCCCTCTGGTAGCTGATGCCTCTTTTCATTAGCCTGGGGACTCCAAACCCCTGGTCCTTCCTGAGATCCTTTGCTGGTAACACCTCCCTGTGCAGAGCAGTGGCAGTTAAATTGTTTACTCCTGCTTGAGTCGGTGGAAAATTACTGACGTGCCTTCTCAGGGTCACCTCGCTCGCTGGGAAAGTTTTGATAATTAGAGACAAGACTGTTTGCCCTTCTCCATTCTCCTGGCAACTGCAGATGAGTTCTGTTAAAATGACCCTGTCTCTTTTTCCCCAGTGTAGCAGCACCCCTGCTCTGCACGGGGAGTGCTCCCAGCTACAGCCAGGACCTGCAAAAGGTGAGACATTGGCCTCGAGAAGGGGAGGTGACTAACAAGGGGAACACCTGGATATCTCCATTAATGAGCCCTAAAAACTGCAGGTCTACAACTGGAGCCATTCTCTTACTGTTAGTGTTTCTGTAATGCTGATTGCTGCAGCAGCTGGGCATTTAATTATCCACAAATGAGAACGAAGTCAAACCAGGGGGGAACAAAATGTCACAGTGCTGCTGTTGCCCTGTCAATCACCAGGCTCCACCTGATTGCAAGCACAGGAAACACCAAGGCTGGGGCTGTTGAGGCAGGAAAAATGCTGCTGATGGCTGTTCCATGAAGGTGGAAGAAAAGAAAAGCACTTGGACGGGGTGTAAGTCTCCTGAGGACACCGTTTCTGCAGGCAGGGAGGCTGGATGTGCCAGCTCAGCCTGGCTGTGAGGCAAGGGAACATGGCAAGGGAACATGGACAAAGGGAAAAAGCAGGAAGATCGTGGAGTGATTCATGCCAGGAGCTGAGGGAGGATGAAGCTCTGCACTTCAGAGGGAAGCATGAAAGTAAAAGATGGGAGATGATGGTTCTTAACCTGTTTTAATGTCCCTACTCGACTCACTTTTCTAGGATATTCCACACTTAAAAATACATCAAACCATCTATCTGCAGATGAGTATGGTTAAAAAAAAATTAAAAACCAACAAAACACCCCTTCTCCCTCTTTCTTTCTTTAAGAAGGCAAATAACACACTACTGTATTAAGCCACACTGCACTATTATTTCCTCTGCAAGGAGCAGAGGCTGCAGACAGCATGTCCTGTTCATTCCCACTCTCATAGAGGAAATTAATGAGGACATGTTTCCAAAGGATACTTATTGCATTTCCTCTACTCTAGGTCACTGCTGGGGGGTGGAGAAGATGGACAGACTGGCAGCACAATCCTGCAAGTTGACTTTCCCTGGGAAAACCAGAGTGGCAGCAGACACTTGGAGCATTCAAAGCAGGTACTGAGGTTTTCCCAAGAGGCAGATTTTCCAAACCTTGTCTCCCCCTTAGGCAGCCTCACTTTCCTTTGTGCTTGAACTTCTCAAGGCAGAACAGATCAATAAAAATTATGTTTTTCACTGTCAGATCTGCAGTTGCTGTTTCAGGTGCAGTTGCCATTAGAAATGTCTTTGCAACTACATCTGGGAGAGATTTTCTTCAGCAAGTGAAGGTTTAGGACACAACATCCCATAATTACTCAGTTCACTATTCTGCTAAATAATCTGTCAGAGCATGAAAAAACTCTTCAGTGTGTTGTAGGGCTAGAAGAGGCAGTTTATCTTGCTTTAAGTTACATTTACACATTCTGCCAATCCCTGCAGTACATGATGAACACAGCTCTGAGTCATGGAAGAATCGAAGGTACTTTTGGTAATTAAAGATAATTCACTTTAACCAGATATAGTTAAAAGTCTCTCTGGTTAAATGGGGATTAACATAGATACTGGATTTAATACATCTGAAAGGTAGAAACAAAAAGTTCTTACTGTCATGTCCTTCCAAACACACAATATTCATTAGTAAATGCAATCAAGTTTTGCATGTAATCATTTAGTGATAGCTCTTAGTTCAGTAAATTACATATTTATTGTTTTCATTGTAAAAACTGTTTATTTGTTTAAATACTGCTACTTCTCTTAAGCCTTTTGTTTTTTAAATAATTGTAAGCAAATACAGGATATCATCACTGAGATTAATTATAAAAATGAAATGGTCCAGTGAGCTGGAATACAAGGAATAATTTCCTATGGAAATTGTTGATTTAGGAGTTTTTATCAGAATGATTTCACATCTGAATATGGAAACAGATTCATTCTTACATTAAATCTCTTTTTCAAAACCTTAGTGTACACTAGAATACAGAAAGGTGCAGCAGGCATTCCCAAAGAGTGTGGATGTGTGTTTTCCTGAGCTCATACTCCAGCTGGGAGAATCCAAGGGATGCCCTGAGGGAGCTGTTTCCATGCAGCCCCAGCCACACCCTGCCCAGTCCCACCCCAGTCCCAGGCACACACACATTTTTAGGGAAACGCATCAGGAGCCCTCTGGAGCCACCTTTAGAGAAGTAGCAGCACAGAGCCCCACTGGGGTCTGACAGGGCCCCTAGGACCAGGAACCAACTGAATTTGCCCCAGGGTGTGACAGCTCCAGCTTAAGAGAAGGCAAATATTCAACAGGGGGTGAGTTCCACTGTAAATGGGTCTATTTTAAACAACAAGACAGGCACTGGATAGTTTTTCTGCAGAGCCACCAGTTTCTCCTCCCCATGGCTCTGCCTCTGAGGAGGATTCCTGTCTCCACACCAGTGCTGACCTCTCAGTCCCACCATGGGCCACACTCCTCCCAATCCCATACAGCCCATGAGGGTCTGCACTGGGCTCTTTCCCACCCACTGCTGCCAACCCAGACAGCACAGTGGGGTGACAGGATTAACCTGGAGCTCCCCCATTACTCAGACTGTGGTTTGATACATGGTGTAACCCCATCCCCATGCAAAGCCAGATCAGACTCTTTATTTTCTGTAAAAGCCACTTCACTACAAGTAAAAAATTTTGCTTCCTTGCAGAGGCTGTTTGCAGGTGTTATTCTGGGCTAGAACACAGACAAATGAAAATCCCAGTGCGAAGGTTAATGTGGAAATCCTCCCCAGGGAGTAAGATAACACAGTGTGCATTTCCTCCAGCAGGCTGTTTAAAAGATGTCAGGCACACAGATGCCGTTCTCTTCTGCTCAGAGACGCTGCAGCTGTGACCAGTGAGCCATACTGGGCAGAAAGAGCACTCCCAATGGCCCAAAAGATGAAGGATTTGCTCTGGAGAAGGATCTCTGGAGACTCAGTATCTCCATCTTATGACAACTGCTAGCCTCCCATAGTCCCAGCTGATGCTAGTTAATATTCAACCCTCAGCAGAAGGAAAACACACACAAACATTCCAGCAGAGATCACAGTACCTAAAATAGCCACCACCTCGTCGTCCTGGATGACTTCCAGGGATCCTGAGACCACAAAGCAAAGAGCATCAACGCTTTCCCCAGCGTGGTAGATGAGGTCCCCCGGGGCACAGTGGATGGTCTGGAACTCCACGGCCAGGGCTCGCAGGCAGCCGTCGCTGGCCAGCCGGAAGGCAGGGTGCTCGTTGAAAACCTTGCGGTTCAGGTGCACGCAGATGTCTGCTCTCATGTCCTTGGGGCAGATGGAGAGGACCTGGCACAGAGAAGAGAGGGGCAAATAATCAGCTGGGGACCTGATGGCAGGCCATGGCTGTATGAAATGACTGAATGCACGGGTCTGAAGGGGGGATCCATCCATGCATCCATGCA
>VZRX01005093.1:120181-139260 GCA_013398075.1 Notiomystis cincta | reverse complement strand
TATATATATAAAAATATATATAATTGCAGGATTCCATCAAGATACATAACATAGGCTCTGCAAAAGCCAATGGATTGTTTCTGAGGCTGAGAAATGTAAAAGATCTGAACGTACCAGAGAGTCTGCTTGTCCTAGCTTTCAGTTTGTGAGGCAAACCAACATCTGTTGCCATCTGCTCCATCTCCTCTTTCACCTTCTTTTCCGACAACCCTTTGAGCCGAGCATAGAACCAGATGTGCTCCTCCACAGTCAGCCTAGGGAACAAATGCAGCTTCAGGGCACAGCTGAAAGCACCATGCTGGGATTCATCCCTTGTATTAGCATTACTGCAGGCATTTCTGCTTGCTCAGAAAAACATCTTTTAAGGCTGAGGTATCAGGAAGGAGCCACAGACCAGATGCACTCAGCTTGGGCCTGACTTCAGGGTGTGGCTCTATTGAGCACCCACGTAAATAATCCTTTTTGAAGGGTGCTTGACAGTACAACAAACAGCCCAAATCACAAGGCACCAGGGAAACACTTGGCCTAGCTGAGTGGAGTAGATTATTAACCAATATGAAGGATGAAAGTATAGGCTCTTGCTGATCATTCCCAGGCACTTAGGAATGTGCTAATAAACAGAATGTTCCTGTACCAATCCCACACCACCCCACTGTCTTGCACCATGCACACACAAAAAAAGGACTGTCAAAGCTGAAAGCCCACTGCTGTATCCTAGAGAACCCAAACATCTGCTGCAGAGTACCAATCCCGAGTCTCCCAGATGATACTCACAAGTCAAACAGCACATTGTGCTGTGGACAGACACCCAGGTTCTGCCTGATGGTGCTAAGGTCAGAGCGGATATCTTTGCCCAGGATGAAGGCTGTTCCCGAAGTTGGGGGGAACAGGCCTGTCAAAATGGACCTGAAAGAATAATAGAACAGATAAGCAGGTTCTGCCACTGGGAAACAGTGGATGGCTGAATTAAGAAACATGCCAGGATGGCTGAATTAAGAAACACATCAAGATGGCTGAATTAAGAGTAGGTGGAAACCCTGGGGAAATCCCATATAAAGAAAGTAGCCTGAAAAACATATCACTAATGGATTTTAAAAGAACCAAAGCACAAATCAGCTCCAGTGGTGATCAAAGAACACCCACATAGCTGTTTGAAGGAAAGATATTTTCCTCTAAAAGCTTCTTGTTCTTTCAGTCCCAACTTGCTTTCTTTCACTGGTAAGTCAGAATCACAAGTACCATTACTACAAAATGCCGCCTACGGATTCATTTAGCCCAGCCTCAACCTGAACTCCAGTCCCCTGTATCTGTGAGGCAGGAGCACAACTAGACTAAATCAGCAGAGGCACTCTAGTCTGCACCAGCTTGCACACTGCAGTCATCAGTTATACAGCTACCTCTGCCAAATGCATAGGAGGTGCAGTATTCAGTCGTTTCCCTGTCTTAGGTCATTATTTTGTTCTTACATGGTAGTGGTTTTCCCTGCTCCATTATGTCCCAGAAAGGAGGTGATTTGTCCTTCATAGAAGTTAAGTGTGAGACCATCTACAGCAACTTTCTTGCCATCACGGTAAACCTTGACCAGGTTCTGGATAGAAACACCAAGACTCAGATGCCCTGGCTCTTCCTCCTTGCAGACTGGAATAAAACACAGCAAAGTAGAGAGATGTGATGATAGGTTTTAACAGAAATTGCATGGGAGTTTCATCATATTCCTCCAAGCCTGTGGAGAAATGAACTATATGAAGACTGACCACATTTCTTCCTCAAAGACAGGAATCTTCCACAGAAGTTGTCATTTAGCTATTTTGTCTCTCCTGGGATTATCTGGGAGCTGGATTTCTCCAGTATTATTAGGGTTATCAGCAAACATACAAGGACTTCTCAACTCCATGAGCCTGGAGTTCCCAGCTGTGCTCAGGTGGGAAAGTACCTTGGGTTTATCTAGATACACCCATCCAATCAGCATACCCAAACTGTGATAACAAAAGGATGAACAATTTCACCTATTCATGCTAGTCCTGCTCCTGCTGTCCTTGGACTATCATTTCAGAAAAAGGCAGACCTTAACACTTCACTTCAGAAAGGTTCTGTGTCCAACACTTACCTTCTGAAGACCCCTTCTGGTCAGGATGTGAGTGCTGCCTGTCCTGTGGTTCCTCCCCAAACCAATAGGACTTTGTGAAGGGAAAGTACCAGGGTCTGGGAATCCCATACTGGCCTAAAAAGAAAAGCATTACATGAGCCCGAGTGCATCTGTCCCTTTTCTTTTATCAGCTTTCAGGACAAGAAGGGAAGTACTCCACCCCCAGTAAGCCTCCAGGTGAGGCAGGACTAAGAAGAAATCTCTCTATATGAAGACACTGACAGACTCTGGGTAAGAGACCTCTTACTTCATTTCAGGGTTAAAAGCCCTATGCTGGAAGGTGCTAAGCAGCACATGTGATACTGATATTCTTAACTCCTCCCTTGCAGCGTAGTGTGTGAACTTTAGAGGAGGGAATAAATAGAGCAAAGCTTCTGGGGCTAGATCAGCCATGGCCACAACAGGGTCATACTTCTGTGCTGAGCAATACTCTAGCACTGCTAGCAGCAAGCAACAGCAAAAACAGCTCTGATGCTGGTTTTGCTCCATGGACCTTTATATAGCTCTGCTTAAGAATGAGCCAAATTTGCAACTTAGCAAGTGAGAAGGGTGAGAGGATTTATTTAAGAGCCTTAAGACATGATTACCTCAGAAGCACACCTCACCTGGGAAGACAGATTCAATGTACCAGGTCATGACTCCATACAGGAAGGTATCAAACAGCATCATGACAGCTGATGTGGTGATGCTAAACCCATCTTCTTCCAATGGGCTCTCAAAGAAGTTGTCCCACTGAACACCAACTCCCTGCTCCTCGAAAAGTGCAAAGTACTCACAACCGAAACCAAAGGCTACTGGAGACAGCAGGCTCTGAAAATAGGAGACATGAATATGCACTGAGTTTTTTACATGTACTCTCCAAGTAATCATCTCAGCTGCAGCATAAGGCTAAGGGACATCATCCATATGAGAAGTCAGAGTTCCAAGGACCATCACTGTATTGCAGACACAGCGTGGCAGATTTGGTCTAGGTTTCAAAAAGGCCTGAAATCTCTGCCTGACCTCCCTCCAGAATTGTTTGTTTCCCTATTTTATCTCCCTTACTCTTTGGATTTTCCTGCAGGGGAAGAGGTTGTGAACAGCCACCCTCTCTGAACAGGCAAGAAGTGCTGTGCAGAGGAAATACAGGTGGTTTCTTCAGCCTGCATGGCTGGTGGTACAGTATCACAGACAGAGATCAAGGTAGCTTAGTCCAGCTGCATTACTTCTACTGCCAAAGCCAAATAAACCCTCACAGCAGCTTCTACCAGGTTCAGTAAAGCGCTTCATCAAGCCCAACCCTGATATACTTTTACACTGAAAATTAACCACCCACTGCCACTTCCTCCATAGTAACAGTGCCCAGCTAGAGAGCTGCTGAGTGCCATACTAGTGGAGACCCAGTGCCCAGGAGAGTTTCATCAAGACTCACCGCAAAAATCTTGAGTGAGAAGCTGATATGGTCCTGCCAGGCAACACACAGCACATAAGGCAGATACAACGTAAAGTAGACAATGCCACCACAGGCAGCTGCCAGGTTGGCCCTGGAGAACACAGTGCTGATGAGGAAGCACTGGAGGATGGTCACAACGGCGAAGATTGAGAGGAAAATGAACACCAAGCTAGGGTCGCTGTAAGGCAGCAGATTCCCCACCTGGCAGGAGAACAATAAGTGCATCAGGCTTTGAAAGGCTCTCCAAGGTAATTCTGTTATAGGCAGTCCCGCAGAGCTGCTGCTCAGGGGACACAGGGCTTCCTGCAATTTGCACAACAGCCTTCCCAGAAGTGAGGCAGTACCAGAGGCATCTTTTCAAGAGAACTGAATCTACAACCTTCCCTCCTGCTGTTTTCAGCCACACAGTCCTGTTGCTCCAAAATCCTCTTCCCAAAAAGCAACTGGTCAACACAAGCCCACAAACTCCTCCCCAGTGTGTCAGTGCAGACCATTGCTTAGCAGGCTCTAAAGGCTCTAGAGTCTGCTGCCACAGGCCAAACCAAGCAACTCACCTTCAGGATCAGCACCAGCAATCCTGCACTCATCAGGAGAGGGACAAGGCTGCTAACAAACCAGCTCAACCAAAGGATGCCATTGTCAAGTCCCATAATCCTCATTGTCTCTTTCAGCCGGGCTTCCTTCTCATACACAATGCCCTTAATGATCACAGCCACTGAGTAGATCCAAGCTAGTGTCATGAAGAGAGGCATGGAGCGGCTCATGACACGCAGAAATCTGAGGAGGTGAAGGAAAGCGGCCAGGAGAACCACGTGAGAAACATCACTGCAACTTCAGAAACCACTTCAAGGGCTATCAGGGCATGGTGACAGCTAAGGCTTCACTGCACAAAGCAGCTGATGTGCAAAGCCTGACACAGGGTCCGTGTCTCCCCACGAGGTGAGGCAGATGTGTTTAGTACACATCACCAGTTAGGGGTGGGACCTGGAGCTGCAATTGTCACTCAGCAGAAGACTGGGTGCAAAGTGCTGCCTCTACTGGGGATTGCTCTCAATTGCCCTCTTTCCCCTCTCCTGTGCCTGTCTGCTTTCTTCCCCAGTGCTATTTTTTGCATGCATCAGGTGTGGGGATATGGTCATGCCTCAGGAAGGTACTTTGTATGTTCAAGTCTAGTCCCTCTCCTGGGCAGGACTCTGCAAGTCATTACATGTTCTAAATNGATTGCCTCCTCACTGATAATAGAGACAAAACCATGCCTGAGGAGTGACAAAAGCCCATGCCTCCCAAGCTCCTCATCCTGGGAGCTGCTGAAGCAGCCTGCATACATACATGTCATCCACGTAACAGGGGTAGGGCATCTGCTGCACATAAACTCCTGTCTTCTTCTCCGTGCCTGTCTGAACCCTGATGATGGCCTGTTCTACCACGTCCTGCAGGTAGACAAAGCCTCCCCACACGTAGCGCATGTCCTCAAAGGGGTCAGCACGGGGACCAGGATCCCAGTACCTGCACCAAGGGAACAAGACCTTCCCATTAGAAATCGTCCTCACCCCATCCTTTGTAAGAAATTGCTCATAAGGCAGGATGTCAGGGCTCACCCATCTTTGATCTTGTTGGTCCTTTCCACATTGTCAATGTCCATGCGTATCTTGTATTTCACGTGCTGAGGAAGGTCTGTGCTGTCAGGATCTACTTCAGTGAAGACTATGCCAGCCCAGAACCTCCTTTCATCCAGCAGCTCCAAGGACTTGTTTATGAGCCGGACTTCTGTGGGCACAGGCTCCAGTTTGTCCAAGTTGACACACTAAACAGGGATAGAATTGGAAGCATTTATGGGACACACTGCCAAATCATAATGTACTTTGTTTAGTTGAGGGATGGAAGGAAAGAAGAGAACACTCCAGTGGTAATGCCACACTCAAGAAAAAGACAACAGCAAGCCCAGCAAATTGTGAGAGTTGTCATTGCTTTCTGCTTGACAGTCACCTACCAGTCAAATGTGTATCATTGAGAAATACCCTAGCAAAGGTATTTTCTGTACAAGAGGTTAGGCAGCACTGCAGTACTACCTACAGGATCTCATCCAAGTATCAATTTCCATATACAGTCTTAGTTAGTCTGTTACCAATAAACCAAGTCTGATTCAAAGCTTCTAAACATCAGTGGAGAGACCTGAAGGCTTTGGACCAGGCCCTTAACAGGCTCACTCCCAAGGTGATGAGGCAAAAAGCAGAACTAATTTTGTTCCCTCAGTTTAAAGCAGTTGCTAACTTCACCACAGTCCCCAGCTAAAGTCCAGACTGAAGTATGAGCTGCTACACTGCTGGAGACAGCAGCAGCTTTCAGCCACCCAGTAACAGAAGGGCAGGGCACTACATGCAGTGATGAAAGCAAAAGCTTCAAAAACAAGGCCTACAGTGAGGTTCCTACCCCTATACTTAGACATGTGAATAAATGGTAATTTTCTCACATGCTGCTCAGCCCTACTAATGCCTGGTTGTATCCAGAAAACAGATGGAGAAACATCCATCTTTCCTTTCCAGAGCACCCAGCTGCATGAGTGGAGGTCAAGCTGCTGCCCTCCCTGAGCTCCTTGCCCACACCAACAGGATCTCACCTCCATGAAGCGGGAGATGGTCTGGATAGCCCGGTCTGTCTCATTGAAGGCGTCCACCCAGGTGTACAGAGAGCCATTTTCTGTCTCAAAGTCCTCTGGACTGTTTGACAGGAAACGGGCAACATCCTCCACCGTCCAGTTGGAAGCTGGCAAGTGCAGGTCCCAGAGAGCTTTGCCTTTCAGCAACGTCTGCAGGTATTTGGTTTTCAAAGAAGAAATAGTTGTGAGAATTAATGTTAGATCTCCTCTCTCATAACGAAAACAAGCACTACAGGGAAAATAGCTGTTAAAAAGGTGCAGGGAGAGAACCTCTGTCATACTGAGAGCATCAGCATGGTGGCATCCTTCCTCTCACCCTCCCTTGGAGAAGATGTCCCTCCCTGGGTACAGCTACACCATTTCGGTGTGCTTCGCAGGCTGGCTGGCTGCCTCCGTGTCCTGCCACCCCTCTCCCAAGGAGAGGGCAGCAGAGAGCCGTGCACAGCTCTGCACCCCACACACGAGAACCGGGGAAGAGGAGATGCTTGCTCAGCGGAAATGCATTTGGCTAATGCTGCTTGCCAAGCTCTGCTCACTTCTCCCAGAAAAATCTCTGCTCCTGGCTGGGATGGGGAGCAACTGAGGAGTGGCTGAAGGCTAAATGGTCACTGTGCTGAGCAGAAATACCAGCACCAGAGGCCAGGCGATTTTTCTGGTTTGCTTTTGTGCCATGAGGGCTGGTACAGAGCTTTCTTCACCCAGTTTAACTGCCAGCTGTCTGAGGACCGGCTGCTGTATGCACAATGCCTAGCACAAGGGCACTGCCAGGAAGAAGCACCCATCACTGAAGCAGAAACCAGTCCACTGGGCAAACAATTTAAGGCCAGGCAGGAAGGGAGCAGCAATTGTAAAGGATGTAGTTGAACGGAAGTCAGGGAGATAAAAAGAAAAAACAGAAAACTGCAAAAATCCTCATGATTAAGAACAGGAAGTGGATTTTTGCCGCAACAAAAATTAAAGAGGTAAAGACCTTCCCCATACTCTGCTGTTAACCAGAAAACCAGAAAGTAGTGGGTCACAGTTACAAAAACAGCTTTGCAAACTGGAAAAAAAGAGAACAGATCAAGCTAGCAAAGGAAAACATAAAAAGGAAATCCAAGCAAACAGGAATTGGATGTGCTGTGCTCTCTTCTCATTTGGTCACCAAGGTTAATTTCTGCCACCCTCCTCAGCAGAAAGGACACCATGCCTGCAGGGAAATGGCTCAACCTCATCTTGTTCAATTCCACCATTAAAGTTGCTTAACCCCAGGAGTACACGTTGCCCTTCCTGAAGTTCACAGGCACAATCAGCATCAAGCTAGAAGTGGTAGTGATGGGCAAACAAAGCACTTTCCTCTCCCTCAGCAGGAAGAAATATAATACCAAACAGATTGTACAACCCAGAAAACTGAGAGGTGATGGCCAGTCGACCCAGCAGCATGGCAACTGAATGGGATGCTGTCTGGGAGCTGTGAAGGCTCTGACAGTGAAGTACTCCTGCTTGTGTGAATGTCAGTAGGTAACAACAAAGGGATCCCTGTTACTACACTGGTACAGAGAAGACCAAATTACTGGGAAGACCAATAATTAACTACCAGAAGCAACAGAGTTAACAAGCAACATAAAAAATAAAACCATAAAAGCCCAAGGCTCACTAAAATTAATAATAATAAAAAAAATACGAGCAACATTCACTTTTCAGAGGACATCACTGCAAATCAATGTTTTGGACCTCGACTTTCTGCCCAAACTTTGCAACAGTCTGTTCAACTGTCTGTCTCTGGCACTCTAGTATGTCATGTTGATGGAGAAGTACAGCAGGGTGGGTCACAGATTATTCAGCAGAGCATTACACTGGGGTAAAAAAGGAATGAATTTCAAGGTTTAAAAGACCTGGGGAGGTCTCTGTACACAAGAAGGTGCACTATGATACCCAACCAACCATGTTCCAGAGACAGCTGTAAAAACTACTCTGCACTTGTCCCTCTGTTTCTTGCTGCCACTTTTACATCACTGTGCTCCCAAAGACATCGGCTCAGGGTGCAAAGATCCACCCCTCAGAGCTGCACCTGAGCAACCATGGTGATAAGCTCATAACATTAGGGCAACACTGTGGACAAAGCAGCACATCTTCCAGCAGAGGCAGATTAGAACTGGGTGTTAAAGGTGCACCACTCCTGCTTGCAGGAGGCTGTTACGTGAAGGAAGGAATGCCAAGCATAATGCAAGATCAGTACAATCAAAACCTCTTTCAAGAAGGGTCCCATCCACAATATTTATTTGCCCAATTCAGCACTGAAGCACCAGCTAAAATAAATATTTCATCACTTATTGCAAAAAACAACAGTGGTGGTTCTGGCAAGGACAGCATACTGACCCGAATGAGATCCATTTCCTGACTACTTTCCATAAATGTCCAAATCTTTGGGCTTATCTCCTCCCACATTCCCCCGAGGTCACGAAACACACCCAGCTCCTGGAATGTTCTGTTCACCTGTCACAAAGAGGAGAGGAAGGTTATTTCCAAAAGCTGGCACAGACCCATCACGGCCTAAGAGGGTCCATTGAGCCTTCAACAGTAAGTGCATGGGAGGTGAGAGAGTAGGGCGGCTGTGCTTTTGCAGGCAATCCTTTCTAGGCTTGTGTTTGGGTCCAGCTTAACTAGAGAGGATCAGCTGTACAGCCAGAGGACATAGCTCATGCTGCATTATCAGAGGACAGGGATAGAGTTACCTCAGACATGACCTTCCTTACGGCTGGTGTATCTGGAGTGTACAGGATCTTCCCAATCAGCAAGGGTTTCAAAGCCCTCCAGATAATCCTGGAAAGCGGGCTGGATTCCAGGTTCTTCATTAGCTCATTGCAATAGGGTGCTGAGGAAGAGTACAGAGGTGAGTGTCTGAACAGCTCAATGACAACTGCAGAAAGCATAGAGTTTCAAGAATAATCAAAGCTGAAAGCAAAGCAATTTTTTCAGACACAAACCCCCTCCTTTACTGCAAAGCTACACAAAAAGCCCCTTTTAGCCCAAGCCTGCACGGTCTGTCCAGTGAACATGGAGCAACCAGGTAATCTCCAACACTAAGAGCTACAGTACTAGTTCTCCAACACTCTCACAACCCCAGTGCATGGCACAATCGAAATTTGTCCAGAAAAGGTCAGATTTCCAGATTTGCACATGACTGTACTCCCTCTCCCACTAAAGCAGGTCCATTGCACAGCTTTCAGTGGACTCTACAGAAGGTCGTTGTGAGACTCTGCAAGTGGATAACTTACTGGCCCTTAAGGACATATGCAGGACAGTATGTGCATGCCTTTCTGAAACAGCAGTGAGTATGTCCCTCAGGACCACCTGCTTTCATCTGTGGAAGTTTGGAAAACAGTAGTGATGACAGTCATAAAGTAGATGGAACATCAGACCATGCCACTGTTAAACTTACTTGTGGAGTTATCATAGAAGTTTATCATATCGTCTTCAGTGCTGTTGCCTCCAAACAGTGCTTTGTAATTGTTATCCTCATACCAGTTGAGGGATTTAATTTTGAGCCCTCCACCTTCAGGATGGCCGCACACGATGCGTGACACAGCCTGATAGATCTCTGTAGAGGAGTTTGAGGTGTTCACATTGGTCAGGAACATCACCTCTTGCCTCATGTCACTCCAGCTCTTCATGCTCAGCAGCTGGAGGGGAAGGGCAGAGAAAAGAATGGAAGCAAGCATTGAACATGATTAGTAAAAGGAGAAGTTCTTTCCACACGCCTTCAAACCACAGAACGGATTTGTGAACAGATGAGAATCCCCTTGAACACAACATCAAGGATAAGAACCAGGGAAAACATTTCCCCACCACCACAGTGGGAGGCTGTAGAGGGAAGTCTCTTCTGTGCAAGTACTTGGAATGTATCCTTGCCAAGTTCTTTACTCTTGAGTTCTCTCCTCCACTGCTGTGGGTGGTTCCTGGCCTCCCTGCCCTCTAACATGGAAGCTGCTTCTCCTCCTGGTTGCACAATGGCTTACATTCCAGTGGAGTACCCTCACAAGGACAGGTGGGGTGGGGTGTCTTGAGTCAGAATAGGAATTAAAGGAACACCACTAAGTGGCTGCAGCTCATGGGTCACAAACTGGATGAGCTACAGGCCACAGCAGTGTCACCTGGCACAGTTCCACCAAGCCACCACTGATACACACCAGGCAGCCGGTTTGACCTCCCAGATTGGCATCGCTTATCCCTGCCCCAGAAACTCCTTGCCCCACTGTCAACAGCATTCCCAGAAAATCCGTGAAAACAAGCCCTGCCGCAGCCAGGAGCCTGAATCACAGCATAAGCTTTGCATACAGCCAATCACAGCAAGGAGCCTTCTCCTGCCCAGCTGACCTGACCAGGCCTGAGGTGACAACACACAACCAGCCAGAACGATCGGCACCTCCAGACTCGTTTGAGTGGCATAAGCCAGACAATACACCTGCAACGCGTCGTGAACAAAAGCACCCTGCCCTCAGCCTGAGACAATCCCTGCATTAATGCTGCCATACTTGGGGCATGGCCAAGCTCACCACAGCAGGAAAAGGAACCCACCTGCAGGAGCACTAGTTTCATGCTACACTGGAGTGTTGTTCTCAGATACCCTGTCTCGAGATGTCAGAACATCATCTCTTTGATGGTGGCAATAAGTGTACATTATGAAAAAATAAGACAAAGGCAATCTAGGATACTTCCTTTAAGCAACCTTCCATTTTTCATTTATTTCAGCTAAGGGAACTTCTAATTCCTAACGCTCCCTTAATTTCTTCCATGGTTAACTCATAGAATTTAGAGCATCCACAAGTATTTAACCTCCAACGTCACATGAAAGAACCTCTTCTCTCTCCTTAATTTGGCTATGGTTAGCTCCATTCGGTGTCATGTGGTTTTAGTTTTTTGTTTTTACTGCAAGAGACAGTGATCATTCAAACTCTATCTCTTCTTCATGTGTCACTCAACTCTATAGGTCTTTGTCATATCTCCAGCTCTTTTCATCTCTCATCTCTTTTCCAAGCTGAACAGTCTCAGCCAATTCCCTTGTTCCTTTTGTGAAAGTCATTCTACTTCTAAATGTCCTAATTGGCCTTCTCTGAACTTTATTCCAGTTCTGCTATCCCTTTTCAGAGACAAGAGCGAGATCTGCATTCCATATCAAAGGGTTTTATGTAGCATCATGGTAAAATGCCACAGCTGGTTCTCTATCTCTTTTTAACTGTCTTCTAGAATTTTATCTGATTTCTTGACTGCTACTGAAATATCAGGCGACATTAACTTGGATGTTCTTACTGTGCTGCTCAGAACAGGCACATGCACTAAACAGGGCAAGCAGAGCTGCTGAGACACCTATTTGTAACTGCTCCCCAGCTGCATCTCAGAGACAACTTGAGATGCTGTGCTCCAACTGCCCTGTTTTCAGAGACAATAACTGAGTCAAAGACCATCTGCCACTTTTGCTCACTGTATTGGTCTGTCACCTTTGTTTAAATAAAATGCAGATAACCAAAGTCTAAGACAGCTGTTAAAGCCAGCCAGCAACAAGGCTGAAAGCAGGAGCGTGCTGGAACAATTCAATGCAAGTTCACCCAAGGAAAGCACTTTTTGGCCTTACAGTGGGAGGTAAACCTGACCCTTTGTGTGACCCATCTGTAGCACTGTGCATGTTTTGGATGTGCCAACATCTGGAGAAAAATTCTTGATGCTAAACAACAGCTACTACGTGTCACCTACACAAGGGGCCTCTATTTTCAGATGCCTAAAAGCATATGACACACTGAAATAATGGAAGACAGCTGTGAGAACAGCAAAAGCCTGAGTGCAAATGTCCAGATTGACTGATTCAAGTGTACTTTCATTTCCTTGCCACTCACTGCTGCTTTTGCCTGCAGCCTGGTGCCACTCAACCTGGTTCCACAGGTTCAGGGTGGCCCACAGGATACCAGCATCATGGAACATGAATGAAAAGTGTCACACAACCATTTCTGTTTGTTACATGTGCTCGTGTGGATTTTTGATTTGATGATTTCTCACCCAAAAGGCCAAGGCTGCATTTCAGGTGTGACAGTGTTGGTGTGCAATTCAAAGGGATCCCTTGGGGAGTTTTTGGTATCTTCAGTAAAACAGCTTATTTTTGCTCAGCAAAAAGTCAGCTGCTTCAGCTAAAGTACCTTAAACTCCCTAAAATAATGAGCAAGGGTACTCAAATAGGAAGTGCAGTTAATTCCCATGAACATATGAAGTGTTAACCATCTTAGAGAGGAAATGCATTGGCAAATACATTTCTACATATTATTTTGAAACAGTTTGAGCAAGGAACTTTGTTTTGTATTTGGCACCTTTACAATTTACATGCAGAGCCAATCTTTTTACACCTCTGGAAGCAATTATGTCAAACATGAAGGGTTACTAATCTATTTCTTCTCCCAGACATCAGACCTGGCTCCCTAAGTGTTTCTAAATAGTTGTCCTTGCTCTTGGTGTTTAATCTGCCCTCCAAGAAGTTGATTTAAAGAGTCCAAGGACACAGATCCAATCAATCCCCATACTCCAAGACAAATATTTTGTTCAGACCATTTTCTAATTAAAATTCCCTGCTAGAAAGGCTCCTAGACATGGCACAAACAATAGTTCTCTCCACCCCCTCAAGCTGCTGCCCTTTGAAACGAGGGAGCAAGTCCCTCCTTTTCACACAGAAATCCGCCTGACAGACAATAAGAAGTAACTTTCGGTCAAGCCATCTGGAGCAGCTCATGCTGTACACAGAGCAGAAAGCCGCCTTTGTTTGCACAGCAGGGCAGAATAAAAGGTAGTCCTACCCAAAACAGCTGCCAAGCAAAAGGCACGTTACCCTGGGACGTTCTCGGCCACATCAGCAAACTGAGCGTCACGTGGCCCCAATTATTTTTATCCCAGACAAGAAAAAAGCCAAGCTTAAGTGACGTAACAGGAAACAGCTGTAGTCAAACTCCGAAGGGCAGCCTCCCTGCTAGCAGCAAAAGCTCCAACACGGTCCGAACCGAAGCTGATCCGGGAACCGTCTTAGTTTCCCGGTGAAGGCCGTGGGAGGCGGNTGTGATTCATACTTAGGTATGCAGGTTTTTTTTTTTTTTTTTTAATCCATAATTTCACCTGCAAAAACAAGTATTTGCAGTCTCCAGAATGTCAATTTGACTGTGCAAATCGTTGTTTAGTGTTGTGATGTCGTTGTGCTGAGTGCCCCACAAGACTGGAAAACAACCTCTGGCCCAAAAAGCAAGACAGATAAAGAGGAAACAGTAGCTACCAATTTAAACTGTAATAGCCACAGCACCTTTTCCACATGCCATACCCTCACCTGCACACAAAACCCAATACATACAACCAAGTGATAATCCTGACAGGGGCTGGCAGCTGAATGGAAAAAAATTGAAAGAAAAGCCTCAACGTGCAGTTTGCAAGGCACTACCTGGCAGCAGATGTACTGCAAGCCCAACCACCGTGCCTCTGCTGAGAAGGCAAAGCACTATAGAACATGTCCTAATTCCTGTTACAGTATTTGTAAGGTGAAGTGCCAAGAGGTTGCAAAGTGCATGCTGCCTGCACTGACACAGGGAAAACAGCTGTAGGATGGGGAGAAGTTTCAAAACAAGCCAGGGCTTTGACTTTGAGTTGCCTCTTGTACTCGATCACAGGTTAAGATAGCAACCACAGTGATGTGTTCTCTGACACAAAGGCTCTTCTTACCTCTTTAACAAGCTTCCCAAAGCTGTCTCTCAGAGTTTCCACAGTTTCTGACAGATCCCACAAGGAGGAATTGAAAGAAAATTGTCTCTGCAGAAAGACAGAAAAGGAAACTAGAAGTTACTTCAAAGCACAAATGAAGAAATTAAACTCTTGTAAGCATTCTTGTATAGAGCAATTAGGACTGTTTACATGGCAAAGCACTTGGTGGGGAAGACAGAGCTGGCTTTCTGTGTAAACTTGAACTTAAAATACCATGGGCTTCTGCACCCCACATTGTGGTAGGATCACCCCTTTCTTTCTCTTTTCACACAGATGCCATAACTAGAACCATACCAACAAAATGTTAAATGCATGCACATACACTTAAAATGCAAAGGATTGCTTGCATTCCAGGTAACAAAACAAGCACAGTCTACAGGACAGCATGTGGACAGTCCTGACATCCTGCAAGCCAGTGCTAAGAAGGGAATGCAAAGTCAGTACAGTCGGGGAAAAGACAATTTGGTGGGCACAAGTTTTCAGTGACACTACACAGATACCAGCTCAGATACAAAGAACTCCCTACTGCAGTGTATATCATCATCATTATCAAAGTCCTCTCATCAGGCCTGGATGTTCTTTATCCAAACCAAGGGTGTACTTTAAAACAAACAGCTTCCAGGAAATAGTTGGCATGCACTGTCACCAAAGAGCAAGACTGACAGGCTTCCAGAAGTGGAAGGCATAGCTTTCAGGAAATTATCTGCTCTAGCAGGAAGCCACACTGAAGGCAGCTCCTTGTTTCCACAATTGCTCTACACGTAACTGGTGGCCTGGAGTTTGGTGTGTGGGGTTCTTTTCCCCTTCTGTTCACATATCTGGATTATCTTGCACAGAAAACATTTGGGCACAATCCTTGTTTAAAGGGAATGAAGATTAAAATAAATTCCTGTGCTTTTACATTAGTAGCTCCATGTTGCAGCATTTGAAAGCATACTAAAGTCACAGCATTGCAACACACAGATGAACAGCCAAGGCCCTTGATTTTAGCACACACATCTTTTGAGCTGAATCTCTTCCTTTTCACATCTTTCCTGGGGCAGTTTCTGGAAACAAAGTCTGGAGTTTTTCACTTGTTCTACTCGATCTGCTGGAGACAGGTAAGACCTGGTCAGTGCCAGCTGGTGTAAATGAGCACTGTTCTACTGATCTGCTGGGATGTTTAAAATGCAGCTAACTTTTCTGAGTGCACAGCTAGTCTTTGCTCCAAAGCCAGTTCCAAGTTCAGGGAGGATCTCTCTAACCTCTATGGATCTCTACTAAATACAGTCCTTAAGGTTTGGATAAATAAAAACATATCATCTAGGAGAAAAGCAATTAAAAATCCCCACAGGCTTCGACCTTCAAGACATATTTAAAGAAATTTAGCCAGTAAATATCCAAATATTTGGTCTACCACTACTACTTTAGGAGTAAGATGAGGTAGAAAGTTCTAGCTTCATGCATCAACAAAAGATGTGCTTGTTCAGCTCCATATATTTCATCAATCTCCACACAGATTTGTGTTCACTGCATTCAGAGGTGATTCAGGGGCAGGGTGAATGAGGAAAAGTTTTCTGAAGATACTAATTGGTTCAGAACAGTGAAAAGTCAAAATCCAATTGCAAAGGATTAGTGAACATCCTCCTACTGACACACTGTTACAAAATGCCAGACAAAATTCAGCACTGCAAAGTAAAGTACATAGAGAAAAGACAGTTCTACCTTAAGATACCCCTTGTATGGCTCTGAATTAGCTAATGCCACTCAAAAAGCGAGATCTTACAAGTAGAGTGATAAAACAGATCAGTGTCAACATAAATCCACAATGCAATCCTGGTTCTCAAGTACTATGTGCAATTTTGGGTTCTCCATCTCTGAAGGAACTCAGGTACAAGCAAAGGCCATGATTCAAGGTAAGAACAGTTCTTCCAATGGGACATGTATGGACAAACAGTGGTTGTGACAAAGGTCTGTAGACTCACAAGTGGGATGGGGAATGGAAATGGGATGATTGCCCACTGTGCCTCACCATACAGGACTAGAGAACCTCCAGTGAAATGATCAGCTTAAAACAAAACCAAAGAGCTTCTGCATACACAACTGAGTGAAAACTGAAAAAATCAGAAGTCTCTCTGCAATGCTGAAAGCATTTCAAGTTTCAGAAAGACTTACAAGAATTAATTGAACATAAAAATCTTACCAAATGCCATTAAACAAGAAGATCCCAGCAGCAGCTGAGAAAGCCTGGGTTGCACACTCCTGAAAATCAGCACATTACACTGAGGAAATGTTTGTTACACACTTGCCCAATGGCTGCATCCTTTCACATGCCTCCATTAAAGGCCACTGCCGGACTTTTAGTCAAGGACACTGAGCTTAACATGACTTTTTCCTGGCTTCACAAGTCTTAGGTGATTCAAGGAGCTTGCAAACCTTACTCTGAAATGTGAGGAGTACTCATCTCTCCTTCCATACCTCAGCACCCTGACCTTTCTTCCCTAACAAATTTGTATCACTTCAGACCATTTCTCACCAGAACTTGCAATATTATCATTGATAAGGAGGAAATTTTACTCTCTCTACCACTTCTTGAACCTCAAAGCCCACTGAGGAAGCCTCTCACAAGTCATCTCCAGAGACAGTAACAAAAAATCAGTCACAAGGGCCAGTCTTTTTTGAACAGATGAGCATGTCATTCATTTCCCTGTAATATACATCTTTGTAGTGACTCACTAAGTAGTTAATTACATTAATAAGAAACCTCTAGACTCAGGGTAGATCCAGGAAGATTGTTCCTACTGTGAGACTGTCTTTAGCAGATATCTGCACTACATCTAGAGGCTGGGGAGGGCAATGACTCATTTACTGGCAATGTGCTGCAAAAACATCACCTGTCTGTTCTAGGCTCACTGTGGAAAGACACAGCTCTAGCAGGTTTTGAACACAAGTGCCCTCTACAATTACTGTGGTAGTGGCTAGCAAGTCACTAAATTCATACTTTGGGGCAGCCAACATCTTGAGCTACTGGGTGCACTGGGGGAACTCTGTGTGCTTGTATGTGCATGCTACAAGATTTACTCTAGTGACAATACTGGAGATGGCTGGAGTTGACAGACAATCCTTGAAAACAAGTTCACATGAGACTTATGGGGGATGGACAAATCTGATTCTTTAACAAAGATGAGAATGCATGGGTTTAAAGTGTTGGGAAGTCAAAACATTCAGCCAAAATTCAGTCTGCATCATACAGCTGACTGTTTCTCCTTAATAAAGACCACTCTGCCACATTTGCTTTGAAATAGTTATTCCAACTTTATACTGATCTTACCAGAAACTTTCCACTGGCCTCTGCAGAAAAATCACGTGCTTTAAGCTTCTGCTTTAATTTCCTGAGAGTGGAAGTCTCAGGCCACTGCTGCTTAAAAGGGTGATATCATTGTGCTTGACTGAAAATGCTCTCAAATGACCAAGAAAAGCTATGAGTTCAGTTGCAGTACATATTTACATTAGGAGACTTTTTCTGAAAGCAATTTTTCAACTACAATGCATTTATTGTCTAATGCTTAGTTGGTGCTAACCACTTGACAAAATACCACCCGTATTAAGGAGGGAGAAAAAACAACTGGATTTTCATGTGCTCACCCCTACTCTTTCAAGGACCACTGTAGTACACAAGCCACAGTATATTTATAGGTTTTTACAGACCTGTACTACTGGAAGTGAATATGGCAAAGCCATTATTAGGCAGTGCTGTCTAAGAGATTAAATCCCACAGGAGCAATTTGAATTGTCATTTAACCTTCCCCCTGCCAAATCACATTCAAATCTGGGGGAGATTTGCAGAAGGAAATACAAACAGGTGCTTCTATGATATAAGACAGTCAGAAATGCCCCACTGGACTGTGCTGTAACGGCTGGGAACTTACTGCCATTGCTCATGTTAGCCTTTCCCAAACTGTGTAGTTCCTCCATGGCACAACTGCTGGCCTACAACTGGGAGAAAGCCAGGCAGGAAACCTGCATGCATGCAGTCAGATGTACTGCTTCACTGCTGCTCTCAAACCAGCTTCTCCTGCCTCAGTCTCACTCAACCCCTGCAAGCCAAGCCTCAAGAGGAGATGTACAAGGAATTTGTACAACATGTCCTATGTCCCATAGTATTGTTGGTCAAAAGGCTTCAGAGAATGGATGCAGATTAAGACATGGGTCACGGAAAATGGAATTTGACTTTTTGAAACATTTTTCTTCTTCTGAGTGAACACTCAAAGAAGAAGGAAAGTTGATCTTCCGCCTTGGTGCCCTGTAACAAATCACACTCAGATTTTCTGCGTTTTCATCTCAACACCCTGCCTCAAATAGGTTCTTACATGAAAAAGAGTTAAGGACACAGACTTGAACGTCCCTACCACGCCTCCACCATGTGCTTGGCTCTGTTTTCTCATCCTACAGAACAGGCTAAATTGAACCAATACAAAAGATTAGCGACAGAACTAGAATCCTAGTGTGAAATATTAATTAGAAGTTCTTGTCTTAACTGTATCACTGTCCTTTGGGCAACAGTCAAGGTGTTCTGGATAGAACCAAGGAGCAGGTATGTAAAGCATTTATTCCTTGCCTTTCTTTTTAAAGAAACTTAACAGTGCTGTGACATTTAGAGTTCATGCCTTTCATCATGCATGCATTTTAATTTCTTTTTTAAAACCTAGTAATTACTGCATTTTTGAGAGCTACTTAGAACACTTTAAGAGTTTCCCTGAGGCTGCAAATGCACACACACTTTGAGCCAGCAGAACTGAGTGTTATCATCAGGGTCGCAGCCCACACACTCACTCCCTGATCACAGGGCTCTCAATCTTGCATCCTCCCCTTCCTGTTTTAGCATAAATATTTGTGTTAATGTAGAATCAGGTCAATCACTTCTAATCCGGATCAATTCCATGATGAAATTTACTGCATCATCTTGTAGAGGGAGTAACAAACATGAGTGCACATGGACAAAAACAAGCAGATGGATGTCAGGCTAAGTCATATGTATTAAGACATTTCAAGAAACCATAGCCACTTCACTGCCCAGGTATCAGAGAGGCATAAATTTCCAGTTT
>VZRX01005093.1:50619-113003 GCA_013398075.1 Notiomystis cincta | reverse complement strand
AAACAAACCAACAACAAAAATGCAATCAACCTTCAAAACCAACTCCCATTAACATCATTACTTCAGATCAATTTGCTCATAAATACACAGAAGCAAGGCACACCAAGCTGCTCCCCTGATCTGAAACATACTGCAGCATTAGTACTTAATCCCTATTATTATTGAACATGGGACCGAGCTGGTGCCTGGACCACTGAGTGATTTACTAGCCTTTAGTTAATTGTGTTAGTAGCTGATGTACTCTACCATAAATTTCAAAGTCTGACAAATGCAGACCCACAGGGATGATAGAGAATCGCACGCAGATCTAGGAAACAGATACTTGGAATTAAAAAAACCCAAACATTTGCAGCATTGTTTCCATTTTCTTTCCCAAATGCTTCACCTTCTCAAGACACTGGTTTTTCAGCTCTTGACTTTAAAACAAATTTGTACCTACATCACAGCAGAGGGGAACCACCTGGAAATTATAATCCAAGCACACTATTAAAGTCCACAAAACTGGATCTTCAGAAGCTGATCTCACACTATTGTGGGTTGTTTTCTTGGGTTTTGTGTGTAGGTTCTTTTTTCTGTGTTTTGTGGCTTGGTTGGGGGTTTTTTGGAGTAGGGAGGGGGAGTGGTGTTTAGTTTTGGTTTGGTTTTTGCTGTTTTCTTTAAGAGAGAGAGAGAGAGAGGACAATTCTATCTCCACAAGGCTTAAACAAGCAGTGATGAGCAAAGCAGCCATGCCAGGAGGAGGTGGGAGACCAAGTCCTGTAGGATTTACCAGAGTAAGATTTCCAGACCGAGGTAAGACAGCTAGCTAGGTGCCATGCTGTATTTCCTGCTTTAGAAGACAGGACGCTGCAACCCAGAGCAAATAGTGGAAAACAATGAGCTCTAAAGAGAAAGTAATGACATAGAAGAACCAGAGGCTTGTACCTTCCCCCCTCCTATAGGAGACAGCTGTAACAACCTTTTCCCACACCTCATTCGCAGAAGGTTTTTTTTTTGTTTCGGTTTTTTGGGGTTTTTGTTTTTCTTTTTGGTTCGGTTTTGGTTGGTTGGTTTTGTTGGGGCTTTTGTGTGTGTGTGTGGTTTTTTTATTTCCTTTGGTTGGTTAGCATTGGTTTTTTAGGGGGTGGGTTTGGCTTAACTTGGGCAGGTGGTACTGTCACAACCGGGCCCCATGAGGAAAAATGCCACCGGAGGTGACCGGGAGAGCGGCGTTTCGGGTGCCACTTCTGCTTCCCAGCGCGGTCCTGGCGGAGGAGCCAGCGAGGGGAGGAACCACGCGCTCTGCTCCTGCGGCACGAAGTACACGGGGTTACTGACGGTCATTGCTCCCTCATCTACATATCCAGTTACAAATTCCCCGTTGCCTTTTTGTTCCACACGAAAAAGTAAATCACCCGCCTCAGCCGAGGCAACGCGGAGGTTACTCTGGGGCAGAAGTTTCTCGCTCGCCCTCCTCTCTCCCACGCAGCAGGACCACTCATGGATATGCGGGTTTGGAGCACGCCGTGCAAACGCCCCGCTGAACCCTGCTACCAAAATCAACCATCACCCCCACTCCCTGCCCGGGGAAAGGCTGGGAAAAGATCTGGCTCCTGCAATAACATAAAACTGTCCTTTTCTTTCCAGCAGAGGCTAAAGCACCCTGCTTCACCGCGAGTGGAGGAAAACCTTCCCCCACCCCGATTCCTTGGTTACTTCCTACATGTGCCAAACTCCCTAAACACTTCTGCAGCTTGTTTATTTTTTGGTGAGATCATCAACTGTTCAGAAAGTCAGCTGGACAAAGGGGTGGCTGGCTGAAGCCGCACTGGCATGCAGAGATCAGATGTTTGCAAGCTTTTTCATTGAATCTGCCCCTATTTAAGATACTTTTCAAGCTTCTCTTAAAGGGCCATGAGGGCCATGAGCCTTCGGAAAAAAAAAACGAACAAAAAACCAAACCCACACAAACAAAAAACAGTAGCCAAGCAGTAATTCTTCCACTTTTCTGTTTCCTCAATGATATGTTGGTTTTGGGTTTGGCTAGTCTATTTTATCTGGGTTTAGCTTGGAGGTTTTTTGCCATATGAAGGCATGATTTTCTTGGTCAGGGAGATATTCTACAGGCAATCTGAACTACACTGAGACTCCTGCTGACCTGCCTGCAATCATGAAGTGGAGTAACAAAGTCACCATCTTCCAAAGCTGTAATTAACCAGCCCAGCATTAGCAGAGCATTCACCCCTGCCTTTTTTGTCATGCCAAGCATTTTCAGACTTGCTCAGCACTAGAATTTGCTGAAAATCAATGTTGCCTTCCAAAGAACTCCTACAAACATCTGAACAAGTTTCCATCATTATTTGGAGTAAACCATGAAGGAAATAGAACCAGGAAAGGTTACTAGAACTGTGGGGTAGTGTTTGGATTCCAGACAGCTGATCATGCACCCGTGATCACAACCCAAGACCACACGTGAAAGCTCTGCGAGACCAAGGGACAGAATCCTAACACCCAGGTCCTGGCTGCAGTGCCCTAAGCACACAGCCAGTCTTTTGTACCATGCATTTTTCTCTCCCACTCTGTGTGGTCCTACTTCCAGGACTTGTGGGTCAGTGTCTTATGCAATCCCTCTCAATCATGGAGGCATGTGTAACAGCTTGCACGTGAAACCACACAAAAGCACCCAACACTGCAATGCTTCTAAATTCTTTCTCTGGATACCCCAAAAAGTCAAGAGTTAACAGAGGTTTCCTCTTGAAAACAGCCACTCCCATCCAAGATGACTGCTTGCCCACTAGGGCCTAAGGAAGTGAAAGAGCATGACTTAGAAAAACCCCTCCAAAAATAGAAAACAAAAGAAACAGGCAAGTCTTCTGAAGGTTAATACCAAGCTTACTTAATGCAAACACTCTGAGTGGAAGAACACATTTTACCACCACGGGCCTACTACTGCAATATTTTCCTGCCATAAAACTTTAGACACACTATCACGTTACTCAAATACATGAGACAAAATGTCAGCTCAAACACGATGTAACTTGCATGTCTCCTCTCTTGCTTGAAAGTGGCCAAGAGCATCATTACAGTCGGCCACTGCAATCTGGTGGGAACAATGCCAGGCAGCACACTGGAGATCAATCTCTCCAGGCACTTTGACATGGACACAGCCTCTCCTTGCCTCTCCCCTCCATCTTCAACAGAAAACCAAGGGAGCTGCAGCCCCACAGGCTCCCTCACCCCCAACCCAGGGTTTGGCCTCCTGGCTGAAACCATAGGCCCCAGCAAGCAAGGCAAGCCCTAGGCACAACTGGGGAGATAAACTTGAGGTCAGACTGAGCAAACACACTCAAAGACTGTCAAATCTGATGGGAAACATCTTGCTGATTCAGTGGTGGGATAGTCAGCAGAAATAATACTGAGACAGCTCTTCCCCACGGCAGACTACTTTTGCAGTTATAGTCCTGACATCAAGGGAGCAACAGCAGAGAACAGAGACTTTGCTTATAAACCATGCAGGTTTATAACCCAAACCCAGCAGGTCTGGTAGGGCTGAAATGCCTTTGTTTAATTAGCTCCCATTTGGGCACAGTATGGCAATGCAACAGGAGACCATCCCCATCCACACGAAACAAGCAGAAGAGACGTCCATACCCCATGTGGGACAGGGAGAAAGATCCTTCCTATGGCCACAGAAGGAAGCTACCAGCACAACTGAGAACTCCCTGACCTGGAGGTCTTGTGCCTTAACCACAAAACTTCCCTTCCTCTCTGAAGTCACCAGCCAGGATTAGACAATCACACATGGCAGCATTTCACAGATATTGTCTTCACAAAAGGCACAGCTGTCCTTCATTTCCATGCAATTCAGACGAACCTTGGGGGCTGCACTCTGGGCCTCAAAACCAGAAACTGTTGGATTTTCACACTGCAGAGCATGTCCTATGGGACGGTAACACTGTATTACATACTAACATTTACATTTTACTGACAACTCAGCCTTCTCCAGAACTTTCATGCCTGGGCACAGTGGAAGGCCAGTCAGTCCTTGCTTAAGAATCAAATTTTTGTGGCAATTGGGGAAAAACTCAAAACGTACTCAAAGAGCTCAAGACAGTTACATGAACTAGTGGAGAAAAACAACCTCCATGCTTGCTATATTGCTGATTAAAATGAACATCAAAATAAAAATATGCATTAAAAAAAAAATAGCAAATCAGTGCTATGTGTATGTGAGGGTCTGTTCCATGCAGACTGGAACTGAATACTGACTGTGCAGTGAAGGAAGTGTCTGTGGTCCAAAAGCCACAGGTTTTTAGTTTCCTCATTCCAGAAACACATCCCCAGTTACTTTCATAAACTCAAAAGGCTGGTCAAAGTGCAAGAGAAGCCATGGCTGGGAATCAGTTTTAATTTGCTCATCTTACCACAAGTATGATCATAACAGGTCCCATTGTAAGCAGTGACAATTTCCAACAGCACTGGGAAGATCTACCGACAAGGGAAAAAAGAAAAGCTTCTAGGGGCAGGTTACAGAATAAGACTGTTTTCCAACTTCTCTCCCATTCTTTCTTCCTTCACTGAGAAGCACAGAGGTCTCATGCATTCCCCTATAACCTGATGGTGCAATATCTTTTAAAATTAAACAGCAGGGTGGAAAAACAGAACACCACAGAAACTGTGGATATGCTTTTCATATACTGAACACTGTGTTCTAAAAATAAAGGCATGCAGCTGGTATTCAACATTATCTCAATCCACTGTAGAGTACAAAGCTCACCAGATCTAATGTTAATGTGTGGGGTTTCTGCCCAAAAGGTTTGTGCCCATAATCTATAATATACCAGGCTTTCAGCCACTTTAAAGCTAAGAAGCTCAGTGAAAACACTGTGACAGTCAGATCTACTTCCCAGCTTCCCATACCTTAACTCCCTATTAAAAAAAAATGAAGGAAAGGGGAGAAGGAACTTCATGCCTTAAGTTAATTCAGCAGCTAAGAGGAAAGCCAGGCAGTATGTCTGATCTACAGACATGGCTTTTTGTCATCAGGAGATTTCACTCTCTACTGATTAAATATGCAAGACTGAGAATAATTATGTTATTTTCTTTATATCCACTGCAGCTGGGGAGACTGGCTAGCCTTTGGCTAAGCCTGTGTTCATCATAGCCAAATACCAATGTAACACAGAAGCTGGTATTGAATTCTGACCCTTGTTTCTTACCACAGAGACTGCTCATAGGGCAACCCAATCATTTTTCTAACAGCAACTAAGGAGTCACAGCAAGATGGAACAGTGAGCTAGGATGAGGCATTCATTCATTAGAATCAGCAAGGTTTCACAAGTGCCCAAAGGAGACAAAAGAAGAGAAGAGGGTTCCCCAGCTCAGCACTTGTCTCCACCAATTAACAGAAGGAGCAAAGCAAGGAAGAATGTCAAGTGAACAAACAAGGCATTTTCTTCTCCCTGTTCAAAGACTTCAGATTCACAGGTCCCCATTCAAGTAAAACTGCACTTGTACAGGAAAGGGAGGCCCAGCCTGATTGCACAGCTGGCTGTCAAGTCTGTACAAAACTGTGCCCAGGAGTGACTGGAGAACAAGGTCACAAGGCACCTTGGGGTCACACAGGCCTGCTTCACCCAGGACACTGCTTCCTCACTGATCATACTTCCAGCAACAAGAGATTTGGACAACACAAGCCCACAGAGATGCTGAAGCTGAGACCAAGAGCAGAAGCTCCAGCAGTTGAGAGCATTTACTAGTAGCACACATAACCACTACAAAAATTCTGGCTAGAAACTTGTCTTTCAAGAAACCCTCACATGGTGAGGTGACCAGGGCACAGGCAAATCAAATGCTGCCACAGAATTACCTTGTACACTGGAACTTTGTATTAATTTTCATTGTCTCGGAAATATTCCTCTTGAATAGGTGACAGGTGAACTTGAACACCTGGACTGATTTTCACACTCACTAACTGTCACTGGGATTTATTGACAGAAGATGTCTGAAGCTACTTCCCATAAAACTAAAAATGGGCTCTCAAATAACTTCAACAGCAGAACCAAAGAGTGAATGACTAATTTGACGACCACCCAGAGTAAACTGACACCCATCCAGAGGAAACAGCCATCTCCTAATGGTGAACCACGCTACTGCACTGTACCCTTCTGAGCCTGTGACCCTGACTGACAACGTGAAAAGCAAACTTTTCACAGTGCTGGGCAAGGCAACAAGTTTTCAATGCCTTCATTATACTCCTAACCTTGGAAAACACATCCAAAAAGCAAGATAAAGTAACATTTTTTAAGGTTTATGGTCTTGGTTTTTTAAGCCATTACTATGTTTTAATTATTGTTTTCCTCTTGAGCAGCTTTCCCCCTGTGAGGTGAAAATAGCTCTCAGAGCTGCCTGTGTACCTATTAATGCTGGCAAGGGCTAAAACTGTCCTTTGAAAAAGCTGGACAGCCATACCCTGATTTGCTTACAAGAAATCAAGCAGCTCAGCAGGCCTGTTGTGCAGGATCAACTGGTGTGAAAATACAAGCCTAATTTGCTCACAAAGTGCTGCTCCTTCCGCAGCCATGGCCTCACCTGTTTTTACAGCAGGCTACAGCTCTCTGCTCTGAGGCCATCACACATCAAACAGTGCTGCCTCTGCAGACAGCAGATAATACCAAAGTGAACACCCCATTAACCAGGGCCCATCATCTTCGTATATCTGCCATGCCAAATGGTGATGTGAGTAAAAGAGGAGGCAGCCTGCCATCCATCTCCAGCAGCTAGCATCGCTCCTGAGAGACAGGGAAATGTTATGCAACAGGCCCAGGTCTTCCCTCTCATCTTGGGACTGTGACATTGGGACCACCTCCATTCCTCTCTAAGTCACTATTTTTGCTTAGAAGAGCTTTAAATATAATCCAGCACAATTACTCTGGCAGAAGGCACAGCTCTCAGCATGTACTAATGCACATACACAAACCAGTCCTCAGCTAGCCTTCACTGGGGGTACACTGACTTCAGGCAAGCAGAGCCCACTAAGCCAGCTGAGATCCCCCTCTGCCCTGCGTGGGAAGCCAGCAGCAAGCACAAGGCTAACAGATCCCTTTGTGCAGTTGCTTTGTGCAAAAGCCATCAGGCCCTCTTCCTGTATGACACACAAGACAGGAGAAAGACTGTGTCAGAAAGCCAAGACACAAGGCAAAAGCCTCAGGCTGGCCACCACAGCCCTGCCAGCAAACACAGCCTGCAGAGCTCCTGCCTGAGGAGGGGCACACCCAACCACCTCCCTAAGCCCCACATCATGCCACAGAACAGATGTTCTTGTGACTTTCCCTGCTGCAAGGCAAATTCTGTTATCTGCACAGACAACCGTGAAACAGAGCTTGCCAAGGAAAAAAAGCAGAAAGAAATTTCACAGACTTCTAACAGTGCAAAAAAATTAAGCAGGTTTAGAAGGAAACTCCCTAAGAATAGTCATTGTACTGCTTTAAGAAGCAAAACTTGAGCAGAGCTCCAAATTGCATGGCATGATAACTGGTTGAAAATTCTCTTGCTAATGTTCACAAAATAAGGACAAACTGCAAATTTCTTAGCCTCTGAACTGGCTTGTCAGTCACAGAGATGAGAGACCACAGATGTCACCATATAAAATATTTCATTATTACAACAAAATTAATTTCAGGAGTGGTAAACAGAACACATTCAGGGATGGTACAGACTACGGAGAACGTCCTCCAAAGGTCAAAGCCAGCTCAGGGCAAGATGGGTCCTTCTAGAGAGGCAGAAAGTAAGGCTGTGCTGTTAGGACTGGATTTTCACTGCACTAGGAATATGATGCCCAAGATAATATGCATGTTTTAGATGTTTCAAAACATCAACTCAGAAAGTAAAATATATTTTAAAAACCCAAACAATAGAGAGACTGGAAATCAAATGACATGGTTACATCTAGTCACATACCACAATTCTAATGGCAAACATAAGCATATCAAGGAATGGCATTATGCTATTAAAAATGCATGGAGCTAAGTGAAAGTTGAAAGAATAAGCCTGTGACCAATGAGGATCCAATCCAGAATTCCTTGTAATTGAGTAAGTGACCTTAAATTTAGTGGAAATTCAAATGACAGGAAAAAGCAGGGATGAACATTTTAATCAAATGACCACTACTAACAGCAGAAGTGTTTTCATAAGCTGGCTATGTAAGCATGCATCCATGAGACTGCTGGTTCAAATGCAACCAGAAGACACTTATATGGGAATCATTCTGAATCCCCAAAACAAGCAGATAGAACAAATCCAGCAGTATCTTCCTACTTGAAAATTATCACAGCACCACCTGTCCAGTTTGGAGAGCTTCTCCCATGAAACTGGCCTGAGTGATCATGAACCTTAAGCAAAACAGCAGGCAGAGCTTTACAGGATCAAAGCACCCTGGCTGTCCTGCACTTGTATTTGTTTGTCCTTACAGAAAAAGGCTGATGAGAAGAGAAAAAGCTACCCCTCCCTTGGGCGTGAAGGCTCATCCTGCCAGATATCCCTTCCTCTTACTTGTCACAAATTCGGGGAACCTGACTGACATCTGACTTATTCTAAAGTTTAGCAAGATACCAAGTCTGCAGTCAGCAGATCATAGAAGCTCTTATTTTTTCTGTGTACAGGAAGACCTGACATTTCTGAATTTGGAAGCCCTAATGCTCCTTATCTAGCACACTACAGCATAAGCCACCTTCAGAACAAAGACTAAAACAAAGCAAAGAATGCTAAAGATTAACAACAATAAGCCAATCATTATACTGCACTTAGTTTAACCAGAAACACTGTCTAATTCCAGTGAAAACATACCTATATCTAAAGTACTTCAGCCTCCCATGATTGCTTCCTACATTTCAATTTAGTTGGTCACTGCAAAGTTACCCTTAAGGATAGTTTTCTGGGTTTGCTTTTGAGTCTCAAGACCAATGAAAGGGAATAAAACCCTCAAACTACAGCACTAAAGAAAAGACTGTTTTCTGTGCCTAGTTTAGGGCAACCTTTGCAACCATTCAAGCTCTTCACTACTATAAATCACATTGTTGAGCAACAGCACTTCAAAATAATTGAAGAACTTTCTCAATCTTTGGGAAAGACTGAAAAACAGATGCTTAGTAGGTAATGATTGCCCAAATTCATATAAAGTTTTGGCTGGAAATCCTGTCTCTCATATTCTAAGTGTAGCACTGTACTTCACTACATCAGGATGGTCCCAACAGACCCTGCCTTGGTAGTTTCAGGAATTCATCCTTCCAGCTGGTTTGCTATTGGACTCTAAATACACTTACCATTCCTTCCCTTTGGCACTGACATAACTTGCTGGCTGAAAATAGACCCTGGAGCATTTGCACCATTCTGTTTTACACAGAGGACTGAATTACTTCTAGGCACAGAGCACAGAAGTGCCTCCTGGTACTTTAGGAACCTGATTCTGTGTACCAGGGTCACAAAGCACTGCAATTACGTGAAGGAAGTGGAGTGTGTAGTGCTGGAGAGGTTTTATGCATTATTTCTAAGGATACACTGGCAAAATTCCTTGCACTTTCTTAAGGTAGCAGCAGAGATAACATGAAAAAGAAGGAAAAAGACCAGTTAGGTGAAGACACTTGTGGTCTTAAACAGCTACTGCATTGCCTTGATTTGCATTCTCTGGTTTTACAGCACACTGTTCCCCATCTGCTAGGCAGGAAGGGTGTGAACAGAGCAGGGTGAAACCATGGGTGATGGCTGCTGGCCATGTTGTCACACAGTTGTGCCTTTGCTACAATGAAAATTGTTGGGACTTCCATGTCCACATCACGTGTCAAGTGTCAAAACCACTTTTTTTCCTCCCTGTTGTTCTGAGTAGCATTTGGTTGGGTAGGCAGCAGTGCTGCTTTCCTAAGTAGGTGGTTGGCACAATCCAGAACAGGCACTCAAGACTTCAGATATTGCTATCTTTGCAGTAAGCTGTCTTTGTCCCATCAGCAAATCTCCTTCTGGCACACTATGACCAGTCAGCTTCAGATATGGTCCAGTTATGTTTCAGCTGCACTTGTTGGAATAGATAAAGAACTATAAGGCAAAGATCTCCAAAGATATAATAGTTTATGCTCATTGAGTTTTGATTGTCTGTGGTTACGTAAACCTTCTGACAATGTCAAGAAAAACACATCTAAATACTACCTCAGGTGGTATATGTTCCTATAAAAACATGTTTAGAAGAACAGAAAAGTTCAGGGAGGGAAAAAAACCACCACAAAACACCAAAACTCGCAGGAAAGGGTCTTATTTTAAATCCTTTTAAAGGGTCTTTTATTGCACCATTCTTAAAACTAAAGCTAAATTAGAAAGGGAAGGAAACACTGGCTGTTTACAGAGGATGTGTGTCACAGAACAGTATGAATCTCCACCACACATAGCACACAGAGTGCTGCCAGGTCAGCATAAAAAAAAAAAAAAACCAGGGCAAGATCTTCATCTAATAGATGAGCTACATTCCACTCAATTTTCAGAGCTACACCAATTTTTTATCAGCTGAGGATTCCTGATAAAAAAATCAGACCTAAGCAATATGCAGTTTTAACAAACATGGTTACTTACTCACTCTCACTAAATACATAAGTATATGCCTATTTTTTTAAATTGTGCAGCTGTTGCATTTAATTCAATGGATTTTTCCAGAATTTTGAAAACAAAACATATGAAAATATAAGCATAAAACCCACCAAATTAATTAAAAACATATTCCAAGGAATTCAAACTACTACTCAATAAAACACAGTGACAGCAAAAAGCCTCTTGGGTTGGAAGTGAAGAATGTCACATTTTAATGAAGTTGCAAAGAAATTCAGCAACAGGTGGCAGAATATTTTGCTTCATTTTAGTAAGGATTCTGGTAATAACACTCACTTATTTTATGACTAAAAATATTTAAGTATTTTTTGAACATGAAACACTGCCCAAAAAATGAACTAACATGTATTTTCAAAAAAAAAAAAGGCAAGCAGTGCTCTGTCCTCTTGCTTATATAAAAATGAACTTGATTTACCATCAACATTTTATAAAAGCCATCAGCTTTTACTGCATCCTGACTGCATTGAAAACTGCCATATCCTACTGCATTCCAGAATGAGGGCAGCTGTTTATTTATTTAGCTGACAGGAATGCTGTAAAAATTAGGTAATAAGTGTTTGTAATGCATGCTGAAGATAAAATGTATTATTACTAGAGACGGCTCCAAAGCTGAACATTAACTTGAGAGATACGGGAGGTCAGAAACAAATTAGGCACTCTGGCCTCAGTACCAATCAAACACAGAAGTGTACAAGGCTTTTTCCAAATGGGGCAATTTCATAATCTCCACTCTCATGAGAGCTCAGGCCCACAGAAATCCCCCGAGAAGGCTGAACTTTTCATCAGATAACAGTGTTACAAATTTCCTCAGGGACTACTAACACTAAGCTCAATGTGAAAAGTCTCTATCCTGCTGTCTCAACCAACCACAGACTGTAGCTTAAATAAACCCAATGCAACCCTCCACAAATCAGGCAATTTATTAAGACTCTGAGATTAGAAGTCAATAGAAACAAATGCAGAATTGTCAGAGTAAAAAACATAGAACAGAAATGCAAGCTAAAGCTAAAACAGTGTAAGTTTTGGCAACACAGTCCTGACATTAGCAAGCTGTACTGACAGGGTGCATACAAAGAGGGAGATAATGGGCAAAGTGTGAGAGGTTTAACTGTTCACTTAACACTCTCCACTTTATTTGCTGGTTTAAAATAAAAGTCAGTGTTGACAGACGAGGCTAAAACCTAAAGACAACACCCAGAACTTTTAAATATGGTCCTACTTCTGCAGCACACACTAATTTTAATTACTGACAAGCACAGTAAGCAATTCTTGTTTTCTTTATCATTGTGTCTTTATCTAGACAAATTAGGAGAGATAACGGTGGTGTCCTTAAGAAACTGCAATTTGTTATCTACTGGAATAGCTCTGTTGCTAATTGCATTTATGGGTGCTGTTGACTGCCCTACACAGTCAACCACGAACTGGCACCATGGGGTTAGCTGGTTCTAAAGCACCATATTGCCAGTGCAGCCTTTTGCTGACAAGCTTGCTGCCCTCTCTGTGGTTTTTTAACAGGTTTCACACACCCTTCTGCAACAGGATTCTCAGAAACGTTTTTCTCAAACTCCCATCACCTAGCATAGTTCAGACACTACAGCAAGGCCAGATTTAATGTAACACTGCATATGTTTTCCCCATTCAGAGAGATTTCAGCCTTGCTCTATTGCATCCATACACATCTACCTAGAATCCAAGGTGGCATGAATTCTAAGCTTCTCTCTTCAAAAGCATTTCTGTACAAAGTAAGTTTAGACCAAGAGCAGGCACTAAAGCCCAGTTCTACAGAATCAGAATACAGCAATACACAATATATTACATGTATTTACACATCTCAACCTCTAAGCAAAGTCACATAGTAGCAACTGTTCATGAACAGTTCCATGGAAAACAAGTATGATTCTCCTGGGAACAGACTTAATAGTACAGCAGACCTTTGCACCTTGATCTCTATCAAGATAACTTTATTAGTTTAATCTGACTTCCAAATAATAAGGAAAGCAGGCTCTATTGAAAGTGATAATTCCATATCACAGTTATATTATAGTTACAGGATACTATTTTCTGAAATATCATGACACCTAACTAATTAAAGCTATATACCTAATTGCCCAATAAAAACCCTGGGACCAACGCTGCCATAAGAAGTCTTTTCTACCTTTGCCTGTCTCTTGACTGTTAGCCTCACAGTTTCAGTTGAGGACAGAAAAAAACAAGAGACCCATTGGATTCACACAGAGACTTTGTCCACTACCTGTAGTAAGAGACTTAAAGTGCCCTTCCAAGAATGCTTTGAAAATGTTTTTCCAGAAGATCTGCAGTTACCTAAACAATTTCCATTTACTTATAAACCATAAACTCTAATGACATTCATGTCTGTGCCTGTTCAGCAACATAGAGATTTGAAGAAAAAATTAATTAGGCAAATGTGGGAAAACTGCCATGTGTACCTGCATCTCCTACCTAATCAACATGGCACACCACAATCTTTGTGCAATCCAAGTACCCAGTACTGCCTGCCTCTTCCACTTGCTCATTGTGACAGGCTGCTTCTCACCACAGCAGAAAGCACGGTGGGTCCCACACAGTCCCAGACTCCCCTTCCTAGAGGGAATGCTTTGGGCTGGGAGCAGCAGCAGCCAGGAATGCCCTGGGGAGTTCTGCTGAGGGCTAGTGCAAGGTAACTGGTACTGAAAACACAAGGGTAAAGTAGCCTTCCTACCTACCCTAATAAATCAAGACCTCTCTACTGATACCACAGGGCAGCATTTTTGGCAACACTTTTCCCCTGGCCTAAAGAAAGGCAAGGACCTGAATGTCACTGTATGTCACACACTATCAGAGAACCCAGGGGTATATTTGTGTGCAGCAACAGGAATGCCACCCTGCCACAGCTGGAGTTTGCAGGTGTTTCTGGGGGTGAAGGCCACCTGGACATATGGTTTGCTAGTCTTCATTCTAGCCTGGCTGGCTTTTGCTAGGATTCTTCCCAAAGAAAGTCATGAAGGAAACCAGTTTAACTAGGGAGGCCTAGGCAGGTATAAGAATGAACCTGAATGTTTAGCTTGAGGGCGTGGGTTCAATTTTGTTAGGGACAAGACACTGAGGAGGGAGTTAACCATCACCTTAAATGTCACCTAGCAGATAATGTATGACATCCTGTTTCCCTGAGCACCCTGTAATTATACGGTAATACACAAGCCACCAGAAAACCTCTCCAAAGGCTGTTCTTTAGCCCAAGCCCTCTACCATCCTTTACCTGCTAAATAAAAGAAGCACTAATAGCACTGACCAGACAGGCTTCAATCTCCTTCAGCCTCAACATCTCTCTGGGCAGCAGAGTGCAATACCAGCAAAGAATGCCACCCAGTTGATGTTCCTCTCTTCCACCACAAGCAATACTAATCCAGCAAACAACTGGGACAGGCAGGGCACATGTGGAATGATAGCCTGAGATCTGATGCAATTTCTTAGGCCATGTTTGTTTCCCTCTGCCTATTTCATTGCTCCATTTTTGTTTAGTTGGGTTGGCTTCAAGAAAAATAGCAACATGCCCTTTGGGATCACTGAAAACCAAGAGCAATGCAGCAAATACTAGCCAGGCTGGCTTATATCTGCAACTTTTAGCAACAACCAAAAAAGATGGCTTTAATTATACCTGTTAATTTATTACCCTGTGGCACTGCAGAACAAAGTATTTTGGAGTCTTGTAGACAGAAGAAAGAAACAAAGAAAGTGTGCCTCAGAGTCAATAGAAAGCTGTATCTCCATCTTTCAAAATAGAAAAACTTATTTCTTTCAAACATTTCACCTCACAAAATGGCACTGAGGCCAGCAGCAAGTTCAGTGCCTGCAAGCAGTAATGCAAACCTACTGCAGGTGGCAATCCCAGAAGCCTTGTCATGCTCTTGGAAATGCTGTCACCAAGGTCTTTGACTCTCTGTACTGATTTGCACTCTGCCTTATCATGAGTGTTAAAGACCTTGGTGACATTGCTGGACAGAGATGTACTAAGTGGAACAGAGAGGGCACCTGGCACCTGCCTGCAAAATTGATCATGTTACGGTATGTGTGTGCCTGCACGTAGATTTCCCTGCTCAGGGCTTGCTGGACACACAACAGCTGCATGTGCTGAGCTCCCTCACACCACTAGGAAGCACTTTATCCTGGCCAAAAAAGGTGCTACATGAAGCAAGCCTGCACTGTTCCCTACTGATAACACCTTCTTCTCCAATGGAGAGCTCTTCTCTGCTGTTCCTCCTCAAACTCCTGTGCAAACAGCCCTGTTATGAGGATTAATCTCCCACCTCATCAAGAAGTGCCTAAGATACAAAGCCTGTTGGAATGAGTGCATGAGTGGCCTGAAGAAAACCTTTGTGTCTTACCTTGTCTTTAACGAAGACACTGACTTGCATACCCCTGTGCAAGCAGCCTGAGCTATTGGCCATCTTAAGGCAGGTCTTTTGTCCCCAAAGTTGAGCTCATGCCTAATTTCAGATCAGATGACTAAGAGTCACACCTTGAACTTTAGTTTGTGAGGGTTGTTTTAAAGAAGGTTCAAGTGAAAGGACTTTGGCAAATGCTCTCTAAACAGATTCAGACGTCAGAAGACAGAGACATGAATGCTCTGCATGACCAGCATTAGCTCCAATCTGCATGTCAGCAATGAGAGATCAACTCCTGGAAGCCTGCTTCAAAATCATCAGGCTTTACTGGGAAGAGTGTGTGATGGGATGAAGGAGCTGCAGACACTCCAACAGAGTCCATGTCACACACCAAGGAGCATACAGTCCATCCCAGTGGGGCAGCTGCAAAGGTGCACCTCTCTGCACCACCAATTCACATGGTTCCAGGTCCAGGCCAGAGTTAAAACGTATTACAACGTTTTTTTATTAATTAATTATTAGCTTATTGATAATTAGCCCTCCTGCTACTGGGGGAAACACATGTATAAAGACAGTGCTTTCAGGCTGGATGGTGCACTTACATCTGACATGCACTCTTACTGTCTCCTTGGGTTCCCAGAGTCACTGGAGGAAATGCCCCACAGGGAAGAGTATTTGCACCTCTCACACCTCATCGTCAACAGCAACTGAGAGTTGACCTTCCTTGGCACAGGAATCTAAGCACTGCTAAGTATAAATACATGAGTGCTTCTAAGATTAGAGGATGCTGCTTCATGCATGCTGTCACAGAATGAATCACACAGCCAAGGAGTGGGCAGCAGGGTCCACCAAGATGGAAGGCTTTGCAAATGAGCATGAGAAGGACAAACACGCTTTGTTCTCCAAAAGCCTTACCAACAACGGACATTCTGTCATTCTAATGACACACAGGCTTGATTTTTTGATTACACATTTGAAATATTTTATTATAGAAATATAATCTGTGATGACTGGGTCTGAGAATTGTTTTTGCACTCAGTCCACTAGTCTTTACAGTGGAGAGAAACATGAGCCTTCTGACTTTCAACTTGTACAGTACTCCATACGCAAAACTCTTTTTGGAATCACTCCTCCTCCTCCTCAGACATTCCCAGCAGCAAAATCTTCAGCTTATGGCTTTGACAGTGTTCTTGTAAACATCCATGTCTGACATTCACCACATCATGTCTCAACAGAAAACACCAGACCAGGTTCTACTCTCTGAAGAGTTAACTTGCCAACACAAGTGTAAAAGCAGTACTACTAAAGGGTAAAACACTACTACAACTAGAAGGGTAAAACCAGTAACAATTATCTGTCATTCTGATGGAGAGAGCTTGTTCCAAACAAATCAAGCCAAACAACTGAAGATATCCATAAAAATAATATTAAACTTCTCCTTGGGAAATAGTCATCTTAACTCATTTTGGCTATGTTCATTATGTGTCCATCTCTGCACAAAGGGTTCACTCTGCATCCTCTCTTCCCTGTGAAGCTGCTGCAGATTTGAGTAAAAGCATGAGGATGCCACTCACCAATTCTCTGAGTAAAGAGAGGAAGCCTGGTGGTATGGATACTGAGCTCCCCAGCAAGGAGGAGTGTCCTTTACACACAACTATCAACGACAGCTCAGAGTCAGTAGACCACAGTTACGTACAGAACTGATCACACATCACAATTCTGCACAGCTCTGAAAGGGGGAGAGGAGGGTTAAATATCCAAGACAAATACCTTGCACAGTCCATGTCTGTACATACATTCAGTACATACCTGCCAACCTCTCACTAACACTACAGATTATTCCAAGGTGATCTGCAATGTACTGAGCAACACAGAAAAGAATGTAAAAACACCATCTCTGCTTCAAGTGTGCTCAGTACACATCAGACTATGTGACAGTATTCACACCATACCAGGTCAAGTATTTTTATTCCTGCAACCTGCCTGAGCCATCTTCAAATGAAGAGAGTTAAGAAGAACTATAGCTGGTAAATCAAGTACAATTTTCAAAGAACAACAAAATACCACCTATGTCCAAAGAGCTCCACATGCTGCATAAAGGCTGTAGGTGAAGACCCTCAATGGCTGTGTTCACTTTTCTATTTCCTTGCTGTGTGTCTTTCTAAACCATTACTTTCCATCACTTCCACTACACACATGCTACACTAACATAGCAACCAGGATCAATAATCTTTCAGGGAAGAATATCCCAGAGAACTTTTCCAAGGTGCTATGTCAGAGACCTGGCAATAGCAAGAGATCTGCCACATTTCCTGAGACTGGACAGAGTTCTTTCGTGTCCCAGCTCTGCTGCAGGCTTCTCATGTGATCTCATACTAGTCACTCATTCATCTGCACAGGACAGGAGGGCACACAGTCTTCTCACACTAGCTAAGAATGGGAGGATTCAAACTTTTCCTGGGAAATGGGGCTGTACAAGACCCCCAGCCAGTTTAGGTTTTTTCGTACCCTGCCATTCAAAATCCTGCCAGACAGTATCAGAGAGTATACTACACCAAACAGTCATATAGGAACAAAAAAATCCCTCCAAGATCAAACACAAGAAGGGAAATGGATACTTCATTGTTGCTAATAACCAGCTTTGAGTTTGTAAATGGGAGGTCAACATCAGCTTTTATCTGTGCTCTTCCAGCACACTTCCCTCTGGAGCTCAGCTGATAGAACACTAAATTGTAGCTACGTTGTATTTACTGCTTCACAAAATATCAAGATAACTAATTCTTTCCAAAAAGACACACAACTTCGACTCCTTTGAGAAAACAAGCACTTTGACTAACTTCAGTGTGCCCCGGTTTATAGTTTCACATCCAAAACAGCTGCTGTTCTTGGCATTACACACCACCCCTTTTTTTTCTTAAATTGAGGAGCACACAAAGCTCTGACACAGCAGAGGCTTAAGGTACTTCTGCAGGATTGGAAAAGGTTGGGTAAGCTGCAAGTTATAATCATGCACATTCACATTATGGCACATTCCTGAAATTTACACACACGCGGAATTAACCAGACCAGAAACACCAGATATTGACTCTTTCTATCAGACTGTTACCTAAGCCAGAGGAATTTCCCAACTTGCGTAGTTTTCCCAGGACCTTCTGGACATCCTTTATACTCGTGTCCTGTTGGCTGTACAACAGCAACCTCCTGGCATCTGAGAACAGGCGGGAAACGCTGCAGGAAAACAGAAAAACAACCAGCAGTCGTCAGCTCCGTGAGCCACCACCCACAGATACAGTTTTACATACCAATTCCAAACTTTAATCCCCTTTGGTTACATCACTCCAGCACAAAAAACTCTTTCCTCAATGACCACCCTGTGGCAATCCAAGGAGCCTAATAAAAGATGTCTGCTAATGCAAGGTCACTCTAACTTACGTTGGGAACATCATGCATTTGAAAGCATTTTTAGGACAGGGATGGAAAGAGCTTCCTATCACCTATGAACTGCTGCTTCTTAGCAGCACAGTAATTTAAGAATGTCCTTGCTCCTTTCAAATGCTTCTCCAGGTTGCAGATGCATTATACTCTGCATTAAGCCTATCTTTCCTGACAGCATGAATGTAGCAAGCAAGGCAACATATAGGAAAGCTGGACATAAACTGTGCTTTCTGCATCATGTTAGTCAGTAATAAATTATAAATGTCAGGGAATATTCCCTAACCTGTCCAACTGTCTCTCACTCTACGCTATTCAGAGGTTCATTAACCAAGTAAAAAGATGCTCTGAAAAAACAGCATCTTAAAAAGCCTTATCTTTATATGGGTCAAATTCTGAGCCCAGGTAAGAGCATGGATTCAGTCCTTACCCAGGCAAAGCTTTTCATTTGCCAAGAGCTTCAGGTGCTTGGACTTGGGAATTCTGCACACCTACCAGCTGTTTGCTAGCCCCTATGAACTTGGCAACTGAAGAATCTGATACTTCAGAGATGGTAGAAACAACAAAACCCTCCCTTAGTGTAAGCTAGTAGCTGACTTCCAAATATCCCTTTCCCCCTATGTTTGCCCAGGAACAGAGGGGAAACAAAAGCAGACAGACTCACATGGAGGCATTGAAGTTTCCAACAATACCGGGGGATTCCCCAGGAGTTGGGTAGCGGAAACATGGGTTGTTGGCATTGCAGATGATCCCCTGTATCCATGGCAAGGTTCCTGCTGAAGGCATAGCTTTATTTGGAAAGTGACCTAGAAAAGAAACACAGGAGTTAGGATACAAACACAGGATACAAGCCTCTACTACACAGCATTTCATTTGAAGAGCAGTGCTAACCCTGCACTGTGGTTATTGCCCCAAAGTGCTTATGAAAGAGCAGAACAGCCAACACTAAGAAGGAATGAGCTTGCCTTAGACTCTCCACACTGCTCTTTCAAATCTTTTTGCTGAAGTCTCAATCTTTCTAACTGCAGAACTAGTGAGGCTCTAGGCCAGAGTTTACATCCTGTTTAAGAACAAAGCAGTAACAAACTGCTCATGGCAGATCTCCACCAATATGCCACTTGCATACTTGTGAATCCCATATCCCCAGGGACAGGGGGAGAAAGGCCTCCCCTGTAAAATCCTGCACCTTAGATAAGCTGTCAGGCTGCTTTTTGCAATGAGCTTGCTTCCTCACCTCCACACTAGGGAAGGGATCCTGGAGGAAGGTTATGCCCCTTCCTCAGTATCTCAAAGCTCAAGACTTTGAGGATCAGATGCCCACTCTCCCCTCTGGTGCCCAGCTTGTCCTCCCAGCATGCCTGAGATCACTCAAGGGGCTGGCTCCCTACCTCCACAACCCCAATGGACGTACCAAAGCCCAAGAAAGAAGTAGTATCAAAACTGTTAAATTACAGCAAGGCTGATTAATGTAGGTGGGTGAAGGAAGATGGGAATCTTATCAGCCTTCCCTGCAAAAAGTCAAGGATTCTGGGCAGCAGGAAGGTTAAGGAAATGAAGGTTTATTGTTTCCAGTACCCAGGGAACTCTTGTTCCTAGTTCCCTGTTTAAAATAGAAGAGCTATTTACCTGACCTGTCTGACTTTTATTTGAGTTTGCTTCTTTGTTCTTCTTGGCTGAGGGGCTTGAGGAGAAGGTAGAGAAGGAAGAAGAAGAAAAATGCTAGGACTTTGACATTCTTGCAAAATTTCCCAGAGAATCATCTTTTCTGTCCTCCATGCCTATCATTTTACATTGTTAATAACGCCAGGAAAACGTTCAGAGCAATGTAGAAAGAGGAAGGGCACACAAGAGTTTATGGTAATTTTTTACACACAGTGATGCATGTAACAACATGTAACTCCAAGAGTAAAGCAGTTGGTCTTAAATCAGATAAGATGCACAGAAAACACTGAAACAGCATATCATTTTCAATTACACTGCTGCAAACATCTAGCTTTTCAGAAGAGATTAGTCACTTCTTGACAGATTCTCTGTCTCCTATCCCCCTCAAAAAGTGCATTTTGAACACCTTGAAGGGTCACAGGAACAGAAGAGTTCTATAAGACAGCACTCTGGCTCAAAAGCAATCTAAGATGTCTTCTCTGACTGGTTTGGTGAAAGCCACATAACTATCACTTCAAAGTTAATTGTTCCTCCATATTTTAAGAGAAAACTTCCCCACACTAAGCCAAGCTGTTAAAAACAAGAAACCCTGACAACAGTCCAATTCTTGATCCTTCTCAAACAGGGATAGAAAACGGAAAATTTTACTTGTTTGTTGAAAAAGACAACCATTAAACACTGAGGCTATGTGGAGGCTACAAAGCACTTGCACACAGCTCTGTTACTGCTATCACCAGGCATTACCTTCAAGTGATTTCATAACAGCACACAACACTGCCACTACAGATAACAATCCTTCTTCCCTCAAGGCATCCACAGGTTGCCAAAGAGTTCAACCCAAAAGCCTTCTTTTCTGTCTCTGCTCACAGCTCAGCAAAAACTACTTACTTCACAACACATCCACGTCTGTCAGCATGAGTGGATGTTCAGTGAAATCAATCCAAACAATACAATTTAGAAACCTATTCACAGAAGCTCTTCAAAAAACAAAGAGGAATTAGCCACAGAAGTGCATTAAAAGGTACCAGATGTCCTATGCTCTATAACTGCTGAGGACAATGTAAGAAGGTAGACAAAGCAGTAACAGTCAACATAAATGAGAAGAAAAGGGATTGCAGGTGAAAGACTCAAAACTATGCTTATAACACCATGGTGCCAGAGCAAGTGTTTTACAGGAAGGCTACTGACCACAAGACTAAGCCAAATAGCTCTACAAAAATCACAGGTCTTGCTAGGTTTGGTTTTATGTACAGCCCTGCCATACCTGAAATGAATTACCACTGAGGCAGCTAGCTGTTTATAAAAGCTGAGTAGAGTGCTTATTGCTTCTCTTCAGCTTCATGTCTATATTACAGGTATCTCTCCTATGCCACTGCAACATGCAGTCAGAAGAGGCAGTTCAAATTCCATGTCAAGTATGAGATTTAACTTAGGGAAGCTTCAACTATGCTGTCGAGTGCTGAAAAAAGCAAGTTAGGCAGTACATGGGACCAGCAGAGTCCAAAGTGTAACGGGAAACTGCAGACACTAACACCTCAGCTTTAAAAGATACCAGCTTTGAACACCCAGCAAACAGCACAAAATGCTCCAGCCATTGCAAAGACAGGGTAAGTGCTGTAAAAGGGAGTTCTTTCCTCATTTCTAAAAACAAACACTTCAGGGTGTTTCTTCAGAAACATGTTTTGCTGACCCTTAAACCTTACCTTGCAGTCATCAGGCTAAGGAAAGATAAACAAAGAGCTCTTCCACAATCAGTTAATTGCAGTATGAAGCTGTCACCAAACATAGTAAAACAACAGCATGTTGATAATAAACAAGTCATGCTTCCTAAATCAAATGGCAACCAAAGAGGCCTATAGACAATCATTTATGAAGAACAAGCTTCCTTTGAAAGAAAAGCAAAAATGTGCCCATTTAGGGTGCAAAGAGGAAAGTAGAATTGGTTTTTGTCAGCAGTGTATGACTGCTGAATCTACTAAATGTAGAGCTGACACTGTAATGGTTTGAAGGAATGGAATTGCTCTTGTGCTCTTTAATGTGATACATTAATGCACTTTACTACCTGGAAACAAGACTGCTTTCTCAGAGATCATAATGCTGCACTGTTTTATGCCAAGTCACCTACAGATCAAAAATGAAAAATACTATTTGGGTTCTGTGCAGGTTTTACAGGTATGTCACAGTTGTACAGGAAATTCTCAGGTAGTACAGATGCAAAATGAGGAACAGCAAGAAGAAGAGCAGCAACACACAGGCCTGGAGCAACATCATCAGTTAACTGCAGTTCCCAAGGTGGAAGCAAAGGAGCTATCCTGCAGATTTCTGACTGAAGTAGGGAACCACTGCTCTTTGCATCTTGCCAGCTGCATTACTGCATTATAAGCACGAAACAACAACCATTCTGGGGCAGCTGCTGTGTTTGGTACTTACATTCATGCTGCTCGTAGGGCGGATATGAAAGTCTTACAGAGATCAGGATGAAGAAGATAAACAGAGGCCAGGCAACTTCGATCAGCAGCTGGAACTGGAAACAATAAAGACAAAGTATTAAGACATCATAGTCAAAATAAAGGTCAGAACAGAAGTTTAGGACAATCCACTTGTAAGCCAGAACAGTTTTGTAAGCACTGTCTCACTCTGCTTTGTCTATGCATTCCAAGATCAAGAAGTTTGTTCCTCCAGCTTCAGAGGATAATCTGCAAAGAATTACAATTTTTTCTCATTGATATGTGCCAGTTGTTCAATTAAAATGGATGTGCTTAAGGGCTATTTTTGGCTTCTTTTTATAGTTTTCTGTCCCCTGACTGAAAGAAACCTCCCAATGAATCTCTCTAGCAATGAGCTGAATTTTTTATCCCATTTTTTGAGGTAGTGGGGTACTTTATTTCCCACTCTCACATTAAGCTTCTACCCTAACACATCAGGCATGGAAACTCTACTGATGTATGCTATGCCAACTCTTTCAGTGCTGCAGTATATTGGTATCTAGAAAGCAGAGTTACTAGGATTAGGCTCATATCTAGTTTCTGTTTTGTTCCAATTTACATTTTTTCCTGGAGGCAGGTAGCCTGCACTGGTGCAGGTCATCTACAGAAAGGCAGCGAGTATCAAGTAAATAAATAAAGAACTCAGTTATTTAGAGGGATGAGACAAGAAGAAGAAAGACCTGGCATTAAATATACAACATTTCTTAGAGAATTGAAGTGCAGAAAAATTCACTGAGATGTGCCACATCCCACAGAAGCAAGTGGACAAAGCAACTTTCCAGCCTAGAGACACAAGCTGAAGTTTCCCAGACTTGAGCTTCACTAGTCACACCCCTACTTTCCAAGTCCAGAAAGACTGCCCAAACATGCATTTTCAGTAAGGTATGAGACAAGGAGAAACTTAAAGCTTTTTTGCTGATACTTCGTATGTTTCTCATCTAATACTAGTAGGAGAACAGTGTTTTCTTGGTCAAGTGAAGAAAAAGCTTTTCCACTTCTTTCCTGAAAAACTCAAGTCTTTTCTAATAAGAGGTTTACATCATCCTCCTTAAAAGCCAGCATGTAAGACCTGCAACCCAGTGGGAGACAGAATCTCCACCCACAAACATGTGGGTGTTCCATCTTCAACAGCTAAAACTGGACTCTTAACACTCAGCACAAGGCACTCCATGCAGACTTTGAGGGGAGAGGTTTCTAGGTGACTACTGTACTTCAGAATAAGCTCACACATTAAAAACAGGGCATTTAAAGAAAGGCCACTTGATCCAGCAAAGGAAACAATGTAGGATGGCTTTTCACAGCTACCCTTCATAGTTGACATCAAACATCAATTAGCACCCCTATCTAAAAGGCATAAAAACTGAGCATCAGTCTCCCAGGCACTCCTGGTAACAGTGCCAGTCTCTGCAAGATAATTTTGGGATACTGTTACCCATTGGATCCTGAGATTAGCTCAGCATGGTGCTAATAATGCCAAGGTTGCCAACTCAATCCCTGTAGGGGCCATTCACGTGGGAGTTGGGCTTGATGATCCTTGTGGGTCCCTTCCAACTCAGAATATTCTGTCATCTGTTATTGTCATGCACACACCACACAACTACTGGGTAAGAAACTCCACTGAGAACACACCAACAGAGGTTCCAGGAAGATGCCTCAGTATCTTTGGTCTCTTATTACAATAAACAATGTAGTGGCAGCATACACTCAGCCATTAACACTGACAGCCTGCTTCCATCTGCATTAAACAGTGCCCTGCCTCCCAGAGATCAAAGATGTCTAGACCTAGGACACTGTCAATGTGCCTACTCCTGTTTTTAGGATACTCCTATAGCAGCTAGCAGGATGGCACAGCAGGACTTCTCCTCCACTTGACAGAAAAGTGGCCATGAAACCAGGACAAGTCCATTTCCCCTTCCTGCATCAATTGTCATGCTCTAGCACACATCACAGCCCTCTGATACCCTGGCTGTAGGCAAGCAGTGTGCACCCCAAGCAACTGCAGCCACCCTGTTTGGGGAAGAGCAGTGTCAGCTGGGCTTGTGGAGGCTTCTGGGGTGACCACTGGACAGACAGCCTCCCACAGCCCTGCAGCTGCTACACAACCCATGAGAAAACACTGCCTGTGAGCTCAAGCCCTGGTTGCTCAGAGAAGTGTCAGCCCCAGCCACATCACTCTGGTGTGGACAGCAGTGCCCAAGCAGCCCTGCTGCTGAAGGGGGAACAGACCACCTGCACACACCACCTGCACACAGCTCCTCTTGTGTGCACCCTGTTAGGGGTAACTGCACAGCCACAAAGGTAACCACGTGTGGGCTGCGTGCACAGCACACCTCACCTGGCACATCAGCGGGCTCAGGGAGCAGAGAGAAAGGAGGCATGCAGCTCAGACTGACCAAGCTGCACCTTTACAGCTGAAGGCAGGCATCACCAAAAGGCTGCCTCATGAGAGACAGTGGGAACTGCTGCACCAGAGGCTTGCACAGGGACAAGATCAGAATGGCAGCAGCATGTCAGTAGAGACTCCTCAGCAAGCCTCTTGTGCTGCTGAACAAAAACTCAGTAATCTTCCCTTGCTCCTAAAGGTCAGCAGGTTCCCGCCCCTACTGCTTCCTGACCCTGCTGTGACAGCACTTTTCATCCACCGTGGCCTTTCCAAACAAGGACACAAAGATACTAAAAGGGGAATATAGCTCACTGAGATCCATTCTAAGTAGATACTGAAAAATCAAATCTCCTTAGCCTCTTCTGTGCTGCAACTACCAGCCTGGTAAATAGTGAAATGAATCTTCAAGCACCCAACCCTTCAGCTATCCCTGTTCTATCTGGAGTTGAAGAAGGAACATCCCATTTTCACACAGGAGGTGAATTCAGCTAAGAACAAATTTGTCCTGATTTTACCAAGGTTAATCCCTAAAGCTTGCCAAATTCATACCAGTTGACCGATTCAGGGATGCCATTAAACACTGAGCTCTACGTTGTGTCAACAGGAAATCTGTTGAGCAAGAACTAATCAGATTATCACCCCATCCCACTGTCAACTCCCCTTCCCACCTTTATGGTCCAGTTTCAATGCAGGGGGCTACAAGAAGCTGACCAATCTCTCCATTCAAGTTTGAGGTCTCCTCACTTGCAAGAAAGCAGGGAGAGAAATGTTTTTGCACAGTGACCCCGAACATGATTTTTCTTTCCTCTCTATCCATGTGAGCTCCTTCCCCCCACTCCGGTGTTGTTGGAAGTTATCCAGTACAAAGTAACACTTGGACTGCACATGTCAGGGTGAGCTTTGAACCCATCTTTCGCAACTCAGCCCCAAATCACAGCAGCCAACCAGGGGGCTCCGTGGGAAGCCAAGGCTAGCCCACGCTTCTTGTCAGAAGAAGAGCAAGGATCAAACTCTTTCTAGGCTACACCTTCGGTAAGTACAAATGGGAGAGAGCCTTCACCAGCACGACCCAACTCAAGGACAGTTGTCTCCTAACAGGAAAGCAAACAGATGAAGAACTGTGCAGTTGTGGTAACAGCATGGTGAGAGGACATGTTCTGCTCCTTCTCTGCCATTCCCTGTTAAGTGGCCTTCCCCTCCTGACATTTTAGGTAAAGCTCAAATGAGAACTGTTAATGAGAAAACCCCTGCAAACTGAGGAGCCCCACAAAAGCAAGCCATGTCTCAGGCCTTCATCATGAATTGACTAATAATCAGTGTGGAATAGAGATTATGAGCAGTTTCATGCCCTCTGCGGTACTTGATGGCAAACTGGACATGGCACTCAACACTAGGGTTTAGTTGGCATGGTGGTATTTGGACAAAGGCTGGGTTTGATGATCTTGGAGGTATTTTCCAAACTTAATGATTTTATTACTCTATTATTTTCAGAAGATCCTGCCAAAAAAACCCCAAGCCATTATTCTCAGTGTAAAATTCAGCTCCGCTGAAATAGCCTCCTGATTTACCTAGTTTAAATATCACACCAGAAAATCCCACATCATCCTAGAATTCCTCTACTTCCTAAAGGCAGTCTGGTGGTAGGCAAAAGTTAGAGCTCTAGTAGCAAGGTAGGAAGAGTGTTTTTAGCTCTTAGGGTCTAGGTTATATGGGCAACGGCTGAGAAAGCCAACCTCAGAGAGCCACAGCTACTTTTGAGACCACTTCCTCAGCTTCATTTGTAGCATTTTTCTAAACTATGAGGCTGTTCACAAGTCCAGGATGCAACCCACACACCCAGAGAGCAGACAGCCTCACTCCTTGCAGTTGACACAGTCCATGACCTCTCTGGTGGACAGTCCTGTCCTGGGAGATCAAGATCCATGAAAGGCAAAAACACGCAAAACAAACTTCGTCATCACTGGTAGCTCTATAAACACAGAGGCCATGAGCCCCTTTGTCTCTTATTTAAGAATAGACCAATTCCAGTTCTCAATTCACTAGACCCAAGTCCTACAAAAACAAGCCTCAGACACCTGAGTCAAGATTTCAGGGACTGTCACCATTACCAGTGGTGAATATGATAGCCTCTTCTCCCTTGTGACACTGAGTTTCTAAAACAACATAACCCAACCAGCTGGCAAGCATCCTGACATTTGCAGGGTTCAGAAAGCTTATCAGAGACCACTTTCCACTCACCACTTCAGTAACTCGTGTTCCTTTCACATTCCCTACTGATACCTCCTCAAGGTCAGACCTAACAGGCCAGATCCTCTGAACAAATCACATTCTTGTACAACACCTAAACCCCTAGAGGTCCAATACCATGTTTTCTCAGACCTTTAGCTGCTTGCCAGCATCCTATGAGGTCTCAATCTAAAGGCAAAAGAACTTTAAGAACACCACACTGGATCCACACTCTTGTGCCCTTGTTGTCACAAGGAGAAATTCTTCTTATGTATTGTCTATTCTCAACAGGTAAATTTCCACACTGTTAACAGATGGTGAGGACAGCATTTTAGCCACTCATAACACACCCTGGCAGAAAAACATCAGTTGCCTGGGTTTATCCTCATGTCAATGTAAGAACATGCTTCATGCCAGCCACTTAATCTGTATCTTCTGTTGTAAAGTTACACAGCAGGTTTGGGATTCTCTCAATGATTAAAGTGACTGGAGCATCTGCTATTGTCTCTGACACCTCTGCCATTAGGAAGTGGCAGAATTTTGTTGCTGTTGTTGCAGCTTGCAGTATTCAAAAGCTTTTAGACTCATGGGCACATCCCTGCAGCCTGGCAATGCCTCACTCATGGAGAGGAGCAGGTCTCAGCACAGGTTTTCATTTCACATCTTTGTTGCTGCACACAGCAGTCATGCACCCTCTCTACCTGGTATGACACCAGTGTTTCAGTACTCCAACACTCTCTCACACTGGAAGTCAGGACAAAAGTCTTGAGTGCCTTCAAACCCTCTGGTTTCTGTCCACCCACCACTCTCTCCAGTTTGAACAAGGTTTTTCCAAAGCCAGACCAGTTGCTCAGCCAGGGATCACTACAGGAGGAACATTAAGTAAGATATAGTTTTTCTTGAAAAGTAAGCTACAAGACAATAACTCAAGATCTCAAAACACTTTTGGTCTAATACTTACAGTCTGTCTTCTTCTGTAGGTAAAGTTCTTCCATAGCAGCAATCCCAGCTGCGTCCAGAAAGCCATCTTCCTTCAGCACAGCCTAGAAGCTTCCTTTGTGTAGCAGCAGCAGTAAGTACACAGTACAGATGTTGTGACCAGGCATTAACTAGTGAAAGGGAAAAAAAAAAAAAAAAAAAAGGAAAAAAGTTAAAAGGGAAAAGTTCCGTCATTCAAAACAGAAAAGGCAACATGATAGGGAAAGACAAGGGGCTGCACTCCAACCTTGCAGCCCCTCCATGGAACACCCCACTGCCTTCTTTCTTACCCCATGCACTCCAGCCAAGTCTCATGGATCTCAGTAAGCTCAGGTTTAGACTCACTGTTTCTTACCTCAGAGCTCCAAAGCACAGAAAGAGGTTTGCAATACAGTTCTCTTATCTTCTGCCCCAGAAATTCCAAGAGCAAGGACAGCCCAGAATGAGAAAAAGTAACAGGCTCTGAAAAATTACTTAAAGACCTCTCTGAACAAGACTGAACCATACAATTCAACCTTTTTCCTTAAATCCTCTTTCCATATTTACTTTTATAACAGTGAAAAGACTGCTGCCAAATTAGGAAAGCCTTTGTTTTGAAGTCCAGTCAACACCACTTGTAGGAGAAAGTGCTATGCATTTAACAGGCAAGGGAGAAATGACCATTCCCCTGAAGGTCAGTGACTAAGAAGGACCCTATAATTGTTAACATTTAGATGAAGTAAATGGAAAATTGTTGTTTAGTCAGTATTCAGCTCTTGCAACCACCTGGCCTCCACCACTGTTGTAAATTAGTAATATTAAGTGTGCCCCTTGCTACAATAAGAGAGTACAGAGGATTAAAAAAATACATTATCTCTTGGGTGGCAATTAATAAGAGCATAGTATAGGCTTGGTACACATAGCCTTCCAGCAAGTCTCAATGTTTAAGCTTGAAGGTGAGCTTACACTACAGTAGTTAAATGTCATTAAACCTTTTCTCCAGAATTAATTCAGCATATCTCAATTTACTTCTGAGTTTAAAGGCCACTTCAAATTAAGAGCATTTTAATCCTGAGCGTCTGCACAGGAATTTAGGTAATCCACATTAATTTAATTCTGATTTATGTATCTGAATACACTCTTGTTGACAGAATCAGCATTAATAGGACAACATGCAAATGATTCAAACATACATCAAGAGAACCACTCTTTCCAACACCTTCTAAACTGGGAACACATATGCTTTTGATCCTAGTGTCCCACATAACTGTACCCTAGCCCTACGATTCAGAGTTGCATGTCTGATTGCAATCTGCATTGAGAAGATTCCCAAAAATCCATAATGTGCTAGAAACATAAGAGTTCCTCAGGAAATGCTCTTGACCAATCCTACACCTGAGTTAAGACTAGATGAAAAATTCTGGATGTGAGCTTTGAGATGATGAACAATTGTGGCCCTTAAGTTTCATTCAAAACTAACTTTCATTATTACAATGACTTGCAGATTAAAAACTTGTCTCTTAATAATGTAGGTCTGTGTTACAAAAAAAAATTTCTCACATGACTAATAAAAATAAGCCTATTACACTGAGTTCTGTGGATGATTAAACTACAGTATCACAACAGGACAACGGTGGTTCTTCATGCCAGTACAGAGAACCAAAGATCAGTAATAGATGCCTACAAAACCTTACAGCCTGAACCTCACACCAGCACACTGGCAGCAGAGCAGAGAGTCAGCATGGGCTGATTAGCTTCTGCCAGGTGCTGCTCTAGCTCTCTGACACAACCCCCACAGGTGCTCCTTCACAGGGGGATGCCCAGCTCACCTCTCAGGAGATCCATCCCTCCCTCCCAGTGTGCCCTGCTGGCTGGGACTCTCTGACACTGCAGATGCATGCACTTCTGGCTGGCAGGCCATGAATTCCCAGACATACTCAGAGCAAGGCACTTGACAGGCTGTTGGCATATCCACAGCAGGGAAAAAGCCTGCCCTTTGTGGGGAATCTCAGAGGACAAATCCTGGCTGATGACTGCACCCATGCTCATGGACCAAAGCACACCTCTGCTTACAGGCCTGGATATGGGCGGAGGAGGTTTCTTTGAAGCACCTCCTTTCCATGACAGTATTACATATCTAAAACTGCAATCAACCTAGCAAGAAAACCAGGTAGGGAATATTGTTACCTCTCCTTTGTACTACCTCCACTCTTAAATTTCGGCATAGTATTTCGGGGATTTGGCAACACTTTGACTCGCTCTAAAGGGAAACCTGGACTACCATTCACATAGTACACAGGCACTTACTGGCCACTAATGTGCCACAAAAATCTTTCAAAGAACACTAAGAGAATTGCTCTTTCCAAGCACTTTTCCACAAGGATACTGGTACTGGCTGGTGGGCCACAGACCTCCATCTGATTTTTCATGCTGTTCACCAAGCCACAAAAGATAAACTTTGCTGCCTGAGTCTCATCCTGCAGCCACTGCACAATTCAGCAGAGGACTGGAAGGGACTGTACAGCCTTCTACAGTCACTGGTAATTATGCAACAGGTGTTTTTTATCTTCAGAGGGGTGTTCAGAGTACCCACTCCATACTTCATGTTCAGGACCCCAATACTGTTAAATCTCTGCCTAAAAACCTAATTTCCAATGCTTTCCAGCAATTAAAGCTAAACACCAAAACTCATAAGAATAAAGTGCCACAGGAAGATTACAAAAAGTGTCCCATGGAGAGTCAAAGAGACTTTTAGTGTTCTCATCAATGGAATTAGATCCTACTCCTGCACCTTAATACCCTGCACAGAGGCAAAACAGAAGTTCAACCAGTCTGTGGAATGAGCAAATCAAAGGGTAGCTGGTTTAATGCACATCAATGAAAATTCAGACACTGATCCCTTACAATTGCAGTCAGTCCACAAGATCCAGAACATGGAAACACTGCTCTATAGACATTGTAACATTTATATCACATTAGCAAACTGTAGTGAGTTAAGGGCACATATTTTATCATTTAATTCACCTGACTTGACCAGCAGAAGCATGCACAGCCAGGAAAACTCAGCTGGGCCACCTGTTTGAACTTCAGCTTTGTGGAGTTAAGCTACACTTTCCTGGGAACAAAGCAAATGATCTGGCCTGTTCTGCCTGGACAAAACTTTCAAATGACATAAAAAATACTGATTTTTAAGGACTGCCCAGAGGTAGGCATACCAGCTAAGTCCCTGCATTAAAGTAGGGCATGGAGCCTAAGAGAGGACTAATCACCAAGAGCACAACACCTGAGCCTGCAGTGTATCCAGTGCTTCCAGCCATGCTGGGAGACAGCTGCAATGACACTGTATGCCCCAGTCAGTATCTGTTACAGACCAGGGAACAGGTTTGCTGGTGGTCACCTCTGACTCTCCTCCACAGAGGCTGACACAAGCTAACCACGTTCACTTGAATTACTCGTCCATCAGAGAGCACTCAGCAAACTAATATCAGAGGAAAATGGCTCAGCATCCTTTCAGATGTTCTTCCAGCACTCAATAGGCACAAACTGTACGCCAGAGATGCAGAAAACTGATCAACCCAACACTTCCAGCCCGGTTAGAGCTGAAGTCCCACTGTATCTGCACTTCAGACCAGTCTGGTAAGCTCAACATAGCTAGGAAATACAACTTGCCATTTAGTATTGCAGTGCCAAAACTCTCAGTTTCCAATGAAGGCTTTTATGTCTCATCTGTGCCAAGTTTTGAGCCAACAACAGGTATCAGTGATCACTCCTGACACTCACCCAGAACTCCCTGACACAGAAATACTGCTTTCTGTCTACAGTACAAAAAGCTGCAGGAATTCATCCCCTTAGCATTAGTTTTCCTGTGATACGAAGTACCACAGAATACCCACCTGCACAATTTTAATTGCTTGATCAGTGCTTTAGCACTGATTCCACACACCTGTCCCATGGCCTGCCTTTGCAGAAGACTCCCTGCACATGACATTTCACCCTGCTGCAGAAATCCGGAACAGCCTCCCGACCTACAGGGCTGCAATTTCATCTCATTTTCTGCAATTCAGAAAATTACTCAAGAGAAAGTCAGGCTACAGGGCAACCTCTGAAGATGGTCACAATGAAACACATCCTTTGGCCAGCCCTTTCCTTCTAGAAGGGTGCTAGCCGCTATTTCAAAGTAAAATGGCTGTTGAAAAGTCCATTAGCTGGTGTACCAACAGTCTCCAGACCTAAGCCCTCTTAAATAAATGTATTTTTACAGCTCTAGGCTTAGAAAATAAAAAGTGGCAAAGAATCAGTTCCCCACCCCCATGCCTGGTGTCTGTACTAAGCAAACATAACATAGCCTTCAAAAGCAGCTTTCTGCAAACAATGCAGCTGTTTGCTTTCTTTGGGGAGGCAAAAAAAACCTTTCCCCTAGAGAAAAAAAATTATTAAATCACTATTTCAAGAGGGAACAAAGTGAACTTACCAAACCTAATGAGACTGGAACATTTCAAGGCTCTGGCAAGACACTATAATTTAAATTTTATAATTTAAACTAAGTCCTTGTTAGCAGAGCTAAAAAGGTTTCACCAGTTGATGGAAGGCTCAGTGGCCTCCATGAAATAAGCTCCATGAAATGGCCATGGAGAGCACCAATCTATCAGCTACATGTGATGCCCCCATGAGCTACAAGAGCCAGCTCTTTCCTTTCTCTCAACCAGACATGATCCAGCACTTCATGCTTCCTGCCCCAGACAAAAAATTGTGTGTCTGCTTAAGTCCAGTAGATCTTGTCTACACAAGTCTAATGAGATGCATTTTGGAAGAAAAAAAGGCAACTAAAGCATAAACACTGGACTTCTGCAGAAAGATAGTCCCCTTTATGAACACTGATAAATGTCTTGACATTTAATATCTTTTAGGTAGTGTCAAGCTGCATTTTGTGAAGAAACCAGTATCATGAGCCATATGAATGCTGCAAATCCCAGATCTAGAATTCCCCAGTGATCCATATGCCATCAGTGGGGCGCAGATCCCTCTAAGGACTGAAGGCAAGACAGAAGGGCCTGACTCATGAACTGACATTCTGATCCTCACAAGACAAACCACCTAGGACTAGTGGTCTGGATAGGCAACAGTGTAATAGAGGTGCAAATAAAGTTTAGAGTCCAGAACTAAATCCCCATCTCCCAAATCAAGGTCTAGTGCCGTGGCTGCTTCTCTGCCAAGCACCAGGATGTTCCTTCTTCCAGCACAGTAGCTGTAACTGGATGGAAAAAACAGTATTGATCCCAATTATGTTAAGATTAGGCTAGATAAAGAGCAGCTGTGGGCAAATGCAAACAGTATTTGTCCTGCTGCTAGAGATCTAATTGGACATAAAATCCCCAGCAGAAACAAGCAGTGCATAAAGAACCAGAAGTAATGTCCCACACACTAAGCTTGCAAAACCCAAAGGAACAAATCTGACACTCCCATGTCTAAAACTTTCAAGCAGTCAAAAAACTTATGACATTTACTGGAACACTAAGAAAGCAGAGAAACTGCCACCTGAACAATGACAATTTTATACAAATAACAGTACTGACCTTTTAAAGTAATCTTTTAACCCGAAGAGCCTGAAATAGGTTATAAAAAGGTGCCATAAAAAGTCTTAGCAGCACAGAGTTCAAGCAACTCACCTAAGGCCACAAGCAAGCAAAAGCAGAGATTAGAATGAAACCATCAGATGCCACACGTCCGTCTCCTGGCTTAAGCACTGCTGGAGCCTGTAGCAGTCACAACCAGTGCATGATCAGCAGTGGAGGTGTGAGCTTTGGACCTACAGGCTCCTGCCTGGGACACAGGATCCTTATCAGTGGAGGCACACAGACACTAAAAGCTGGTCTTTCATAATCTCTCCACAGAGCACATTTCTCTCCCTTCTGCCAAACGAATAAGGGACACAAAGTTTCCTATTCCATCTAAAGAGTCCTTCAGCGAGAAGTGCTTTCCTCTTCAAAATCACCCAGGTCACGTCGCAGAGTTTACACCGACTCCTCATTCCTAGCAATGTGACTGGAGAGCTTCTGGGTCAGCAGGCAAGAATTTGATTAGGGTGACAAACAACAATATTTTAGTGGCAGTTCTTGGCAAGACCCTCTACTGGTTTACTTCCCACATTGGCTACCTGGCCTTGGGTTAGGCAGTGAATAGATTCTGGTCTTGTCCTCCAGTGCTTACTAATAATGAAGGCAACTAGTACATGGCTTTCAATATGGCCATCCAGTTTAACTAATTTTCCCTCCTTGAGGAGTATTTAAGATTTGGTAAAAATCAACATTTAAAGGAAAATGCCAAAATACCAGGAAGCCAATGAAACAGTCTCATGGAATACCTCCAGCAACCTGCCATCTCTGGCCAAAGACACACAGCCTCTCATTCATCCATAGGACCCCCAAGGCAGCGTGCACACAGTTGCAAAATACCAAATAAATCATTTCACATTGTTATTTAAGGGGGCTCCAACCTCACAGAAGATTAGAGACAACCAATGTAAAAGGACTCCTTTCAGCACAGGCCAACTATAAAATACTTATTCACAACCTGCTCGAACTGCTGCTATGGAAACAACTAGTGACAGAACCCAAGCCCAATATTAGGTTCTACTTGCTGCACTAGGTATTACACAGAGAAACAAGCCTGGATCTTGCTCTGACACAACTCAGGCTCAACATAATGTTATGTTAGGAGCAGAAATTTGGCTTCCCAACTCTTTAGGCAAAATGGCAAGGGGCTTCAAAATAAGCCTTGGCACGAGAACTGAGCAAATTGGCATATCATAAGTCAGTATATTATGTGCTGGGCTCTTCTGAATGCTCCACCATGAGCAGACGAGTAGATGATCATTTTGAAAGACCTGGCCCCGAATTAATACCATGAGCATTTATATTCCTGACCCTAAACTGTTCAGAGTATCTAACCTGCCTCTCTTGTCAAAGAAACTCCTAAGATATATTTCTGAGACACTGGTGGGTCTGTCCTTACCAATCAGAAATAAAACATGTTCCTCATAGAGGAAAGCACTGCTCCATAAGAAAGACTGGACTACATTTTTCAGAGTTCTCAGTGCCTCCTTATAACACTTTCAGAGATGCACATTTTCAAAAATGTCTGCTGCTTTACAACCTTCCCTTGTGACACAAAATGCCAAGCAATTTTGGAAAACCTGACACAGATCAGCAATATCTGCCTACCAGAATGACCACAACAGCTGGTTCTCATTACTTCTAGCATGTTTAGAGGGCCCATTGGTGAAAGCAAGCACAGCTCCAATGCAATGGAAGTTGTTAAGTTTGCATGCACCGTAGCTGGACAGACCCAAAGGAATGCACATGGCAAGGGACTGTGGCATGCACTTAGGCAAGAGGATTGCTTAAGTGTCAAGTATAATATGCAAGATGAAATGCAGTCATCTATTTTACAAAAAAAAAGCTTCCACTAGAAGGTTGTGAAATACATGAAGCATTTCAACTTTCAGCGTTACACTGAGTGTCCCCTACTTTCCCCATGGAAGAAAAAAAGACAAGAATCTAGTTCATCCTTTGGCAAAAACAAACACAAAATGCGATTTGCTTTATCACGGCCAATGTCCAAAAATCCATAGTCCATATTAGTAGATGATTTTTTTTTTTTTTGGCTCTCAAAGAATGGCTCTTTACTAGTGGAATGTAGAAATAATAGAACATCCTGCTAAAATAATAATTGCGACATTTGAGCTCAATTCATGCCATTAAGCTTTGATCTCTGAGCGATATAGTATCGTCAGCACACAGTTTGCAGAACCTGTGCCACACAGCCCCAGTCACTTATTTCAGCTTTTGACACATCCTGTTTAAGGACAATGTATCTGCAACTAGAAAATAGGGTAAAGAATTTCACATTGCAAAAGGTACCTTTCTGCTTGGCAGCACCCACAAAGGGGAAAAGGAAGACACAGCCTCCTCAAGAAAGCAGCTTTTCCTAAAATAAATCCATAAACTCAGATAGTGTTAGGGCAGAAATACTATCAACCTCCACCCCTTCCACAGGACATCCTGGTCACTGAATCATTTACACTAATCAGCCAGATACCTGGTTTTAAAAAGTGCAACACTGACAGGTGCTCCATGATCCTACTACAGAGTCACTGGCATATTTCTATCTTCCACTGAGCAAAATTAAGAAGCCTTATAACTTTGTCATCACATTCATACAGACTTTTCTGGAAAGAAGTGGCTTCTCCTACATCTTGCTTTTGGAACTTGCTGTTTATCTTGGGACAAGACAAGGACACCAACGGTGTCCAATTCAAGATGAAACTGCAGTTTGAGTGTATGCCTGCCCTGTAATATCAAAAGAAACTGCATTGCTATCTTCCACTCCATCTTTGCCATTTGGGAACATGATGCCATGCTTTTTGGGAACATCAACAAGCACATGTTTTCAGCAACAGAGCAGAACACAACATGGCTTATACTGCAGAGAACGTCACAGTGGTGCCTCTGAGATTCAGAGTCATGAAGAATAAACTGTCTGTTAAGCTCGATATCTACACAACTGCACCGATATCTGTGGCACAGCTATAACAGCAAATGAAACAAAAATATCCTTGAAATATGCAGAAAAACATCAGCCAAGAAAAAGCCTCTAGCACAATGAAAGGAAATGACATTGACGAAAGAAAGCGATAAACTGGCAAAGTCAGTATTTAGCAGCCATTGTCAGCTTGAGCAGAGTTGGAGTCTGTAAAGCTTACAACACACAGGGCTCAGCTCTGACACAGCCCCCATCCAACTGTGCTGATATGGAAGATGGTAATCCACTGAAGTGACAAAGAGATGCCCAAGTACTTTTGAAATAAGTGAGCGTCAGCTATGAAGAGTAATGAATTTCTGATCAATCCTGGCAACCCATACAGACGTCAATAACCACTTATCTCCGAAGTTATCCAGAGAAGAATATGAAAATGGCTGGCACACGTGGTAAGGCAGCCCGAGTACCTGCTGAGTCAGGTGTGGCACAGGGCAGCCGGCTCGGAGCACTGCCAGAACGCCTGTGCCAACCTTCCCGTCTTGTCTGACCCACAGAGCAAACCGCTGTTCCCACACTTTCTGTTCTTCAGCCCCAGCTGCACCCCACCACTGAAGCTTCAATCCTTAGGGTGAGCAAGGCAATTAAAGCCATGCAAAGCAGGCTAATGTATGCCTAATTCAACATCATGCACAGACATAGCCAGGAAAGAAGGATGACAGAATTTGTTCAAGTCCTAAGCTACGTCTCGCAATGCAGAAGTATTTTCAGGACAGAGCCCCATCAGTTTGCTCCTAAAGCTTCAGAAGACTAAGCACAGAGCTGAAGAGCTGTGGTCAACTAAATTTCAACCAAATGACTCCAAACAGCAGGCAAGTGCCAAAGTAGAATGAAGTGGGAAAAGCAATAAGCTTACAAGAGAGCAAGCTGAGCAAAAAGAAATTTTTATGGATACAGGATCCAAAACATACATTTTTTTACATTGATATATCCTTAGAATATCCTTAGTGGTGTTGAGAAAGTTCCACTGCAGCGAAAGCACACTGCAACAGACAACCCCATTTTGCAATTATGTCTGGTTTTATATATGAACCTAATTGGGAGGAGAGATGTAGAGATGTGAATATTAAGAATATGTCACAAGAAGAGGGAATGCAGCTCTGGGAGACACGGTTGGCAATCAGGAGAATTAAAAAAAAAAAACTATCTAGGAAAAATAAAATCTGTATAAATCTGAAAACAGATGGTGGAGAGGTGATTGCATAAGTTTGCTAAAAGAAAGAAGCAAGTCCAGATCTCTCCAAATACAGTAGAAGAACTCTTATTACTTACTTTAGTATGAATATTTAAATGTAGGTTTTAGAGAGATGGGAAACAAAGTACTAAGAACTGCTACTCTGATTTAATAGCATAAAGAAAAATTAAAATATCTAAAATACCTTAAAACAAATAAATTCAATAAAAAGCACTTTTCCCCATTGGCAGAATAAAAATACAAATACAGGATACATTCATTCATTTTATTGAATAAGAACATTGCATTCAGAGGAAGAGTAGATTTTGAACTTTGGCTCCTGTATCAGTACCAGAAAGAAACAGACATGGATCTGCACTCAGAAAAGCTCAGTGCTGCTTTATGGTTTGGATGAGGGGAGTTCTGGGGCTTTAAAACCATTCAAGTTTCATCCTAACTGATTTATTGGCAGTCACAGCCGAACTCTTGTTGCAGGATCATAATTAAAATAATGGGAAGAGGAAAAAAGCCACCAATAGATCTCCAGAATTTCAATATGTTCCTGAAAAACACAGCTTTCAAAGAACATTTATGATAACTGGCTTGTTTCTTTTTAAGGCACAAAAAAAATCACCTGTAAAAACAGGCATATCTCTAAAAACACTGGACTTAATTACAGGTTGCTGGCACTAGCAACACAGCCTCAAGTCTTTAAAAAAAAGATGTGTCACCTGCTCATTGTGAGAAAAAAACACACTTTGACTTCTACCATAAAGAGCACAAACTTTGGTCATGGCATTACTACAACAATGATGAAAGCAGATAAGAGGAAACCGTCAAGTCATCACAAGAAGGGCAGAGGTGCTGGGATCCAGGTTTTTCCAGTGCCTAACCTTGTTCTTGTCACCTACATCCCCAAAACTGCTGCTCTGAGACCTTCCACATGGCTTAATTTTGACCTTTACTAAGCTAACGAGTACTATGCTAATGAATATTGCTGGCTCCCAGGAACAGCCATTCACTTGGAGACAGGCAAGTAAAACTAAGTTGTTTCAGGGAGTCAATCAAGTAGAGTGCTAACAGGTTTTGGACACCTCTGTCTTCCACACAACCCCGCCTGCGATTTGCTAAAAAGGAAACCAGATCCCCAGAATAATCTGTGAACTGTGTGGTAAAAAGCTCCAACTTTGTTCTTTCAGAGAATAACCCTGCTATCTAGCCCAAGCCAGAGCAGTCTTAGAAAGGCTCTTTGCTCTCCTTTTTCTGTCCAACCCCGATTGTTTTCTAACAAAGTCAGCACAACGCAAACCAATCTCATTGCATTAGACAGAGCTCTGCTAAGCAACACTCCTCCAGAAAAAAAAACAGAAGAGGAAAAAGGTCAGCTTGTATGTGGATGCTTATGCCATTCAAACTGACATGCATTTTTATTACCTATGATCAAGCTTTTTTGCTAATAACCCAACAAATAAAGATCTGAATGCTCCCATTTTTTCCTACAGTGTTAGCCTGTTGTGTCAGGAAAGCTGCATCAACAGTTTTCCATCCTACTCTGTCTCTCGGTCCTTGAAGCAAGCAAAACTACTTTTTCTCCCCTTGAAAAATGCTAAAAAAGACAGGACTAGCTTTGCTGCCATGTATTTTAAAGAAAGGGAACAGGGTACTTCAGGTACCTACTCCATTCAGTAGTCATGGTACTTCTTCTGAATTATCTGCATTACTTCTGTGCAATCAATATAAACAAGACACGCAGCTACAGAATGAGACATTTTAACTTCTGTGGTTTTTGTGGTGATCATCTTTTAAACACTATAAGCAGAGTCTTACCATGGTATTTTTTATCGATACTCTTAGTATCAGCAACTGCAGATGTGCATGCTCATCAACTATGCAAAAAAAAGTTTCAAGCATTCAGAATTCAAACCCTTAGCTGGCATAAATATGAAATAATCTTTGAGAGAGTGAATTTCTGCCATGCCAGACCTGAAGAAAGCGGGCAGAGTCCCCAACAGCCTCAGATGATCAAGAAAATATATCTTATGTACAAAATGTGTTTCACTAAACATAGTAAACCCCGACTCTAGCTCCTCTCACAGGAGTCATCAAGAATAACCAGCCTAAGAGAAACATGACAATGTTTGGTCAGCCATGGCCTCTGGACTTATTTCAGGATTTGGTGTGCTGCCCAGCCTAGAAGACCTACATAAACACTGAGGGTGCCTGCTTCAAGGTTACTCAAACAAAGTGGTAGTTTTGGTCCCTCTCTGTTCTCTTCTGTCATCATCTTTGTGCTGGCACCAGGGCTCACAAAGCCATGAGAAGACTCTAAACACAGGATGCTGGGGTGAAAAAAAAAAAAAGGAAAAATCAAAAAAAAACCACCCAGCAAAAAGAAGCGAGTTTGCTCTCAATTACTCACCCTTGGTTGGTGAACTCCAGTGCCTGCACAAAGGATGAAACAGGGAGAAAAAAAGAACAGGCAGACCAGGGGAAATGAAGCAGGTCCATTACTAGCTCACTAGCAACCTTCAATTACTCTGGATTAAAGTTCTGGAGAAACCACACCCAAAGAAACACTGTGCCTGCATGGTGCAATGCACATAATAAACACTAGCAGAGCTGATCGTATTTGGCCACAGACGGATGAGTTCAGTTCCAATCCTCCTTCTGCTCTGTCTTTGCGAGTCTAGCTCTGCCAGGTGAACTCACTGGTGAGAAAACAGGCTTGCAGAGATGTAGGCAAGGGAAGACTTGCTTTCTGAAATGTGTGTATTACACTCGATTAACAGGTGAGAATGCTTCAACGCAGAAACCACAATGAAGATCTGCTGTCACTCTGTTTAAGTCACTAAGGCTGACACCTAAACCACAGAAAACTACTTTACCCTCGTCTAGAGAGGGAGAAGTTCAGCCCAAGGAGATCTGGAGAAAAGGCCCCTCCTGGAACAAAGGCCAAAATAAGTTTACTGACTGTTTTTTAAGCTAATGGCCTTTCATCTTCGGGAGTTCAGCACCTGACCAGGAGCTACTCTTTATGCACACAATGATGGTATATACCAAATCTGGTGCCAGATCAAGTCTGATCACACCAAAACAGCACTGAGGGATATTTGGGTTTGAAAAAAATTTAGCACTGATTTATAAATGTGCCTCAGCCTCACTGCATGAAGAGACCATTAAGAAACTTTCAACATACATGCTTGCACTACTATGCAGCTCTGTTCAGAGGAAATTTGGAACTAATATCCAAAAGATTACCATGACTCCTGGAAATACTACAACCTTACATATAGCTGCACCCAAGGTGTTTATGTCACATAACTATCATATGGCTGCATGTCCTTCAGCAGCAACTTATTCAGAGAAAGTTGCTGCGAATAGTTTGGGGCTAGCTGCTGGATTATTACACTCTAATGCCAAATTACAGCAAATTGTGATCTCCTGCAGTCCAGAGGCCAGCTGGTAATCCCCTCAGAACACCTACAATGAGCATATTATTATGAGCAATTTTATTATTTAATGCTAAGTATCCTCAACTTAACAGATTCAACTTAAATTCTACCATGCAACACTTGTGTTCCATGCTACCAAACTCATATCCCCATCTTTTTTGTTAAAGGTTGATTTCCAATTTTTAACCATAATCAGCCTTACCAAATTATGCTTTCAAGAAACAAGGTGCATCATGTCATGAGTAAAGGCATCAAACTCCTGCCCATATCAGAGATAGACTGTATCACACAACTCATTTTTACATAAACTAAAATTCAAATTTGCACAATGACGACCCACCAGCACCATTTTTATCTGTTACATCAGTAAAACACTGCAGAGTCCCAGGTGCCACCTTATTTAGCTTAATATCCTACTGTGTCACCAGGATCACGCACTGATTTGAGTGATGGGGAAGTGTCAGCATTCCCACTTGTTAGGGAGTCAAGCTGTGCCACGAGCACCAAGCACAAAAAGCATTTGCACTGAATGTTTACTACCATGACCCCCTTTCAAAACTGAGCAAGACTGCTCCATTACAATAGCCGTTCGACAGCAGGCTTGACCATCTGTTGTTAATGGAACATCCCCAAGACATGGCTGCTCTCTGCAGTACAAAGATCAACTCATTTTCAAAGGTGAAAATAAATTTTAATGCATTAATCCACAGCAGTAATTTTCAAAAAGGTTCAGCTCATTTTAGGCTTTAATTTAGAAGATGTTTACACCCCTCTGGCTTGAGTGAGATCTATCCCAACACGCTTGAAATCAACTTTGATCCTTTAAGTATGTTTTCATGCAGACTTTAAAATCTCCTGGGCAACAGCTTGGGGGAAAAGGTGCACTTCTGGTTAAAACCAGGGAAAAATAGGATTTAATAAGGACTTTTAATTTAGAATCGGAGTATCTTTCCAGGCATGTTTCAAGCATCTGGGCTGCTGTGCGGCTCGTCTTTTGAAACAACAGCCTGATGAGAGGTTGCAGTGTAGCACTCCAGACTCCACAACAGTCTAGCACGCAGCAGCACGATTTGTTGCAAGCAACTGAGCCTCCTGCCCATCACAAAGGCAGCCACATCGATTTTTTATTTTTACACTCCCCCCCATCCCAAGGCCCTCCCCTTATCCCACCCCCGCGACTCTACAGGATTCACGTAGGAGTGAAGGGGATGAAAACCCTCCCGTTATCTTCTAGCGCCCACCGGGGCTGGGAGAGGCAGCAGTAAGGTGAGCCACCCTCCGCGAGCGCTGCCAACTCAGAGTCCACTCGCTCAGGATAAGCTAAAATAAAACAACTATTTTTTAAAAAATAAGCAAACACAACCACGCCCCTCACAAACACAAACACACTGTTAGCCCCTTTCCTATGCCCCGCTACGCCGTAAACCTTCTCCGAGCTGCGCTGCCGACAGGGTGGGCACAGAGAGTGGCACTACGTCGGAAGACAAGACCCCNTGCCGCTACGGGCGCCCCCGCCCCGCAGCGCCTCTTATAGGGCGGCGCGGAGCTGCCCCTGGCGGCCGGGCCGCCCCTTCCAGGGCCGGGGCCGCCCAGCGCTGCTTTTCTCCGCCCTCCGGGGGCTTCTCGCCGGCGCCTTTTCTCTTCCGTTTCTTCTTTTCCTCCCCTCCTGTCCTCCGCGCCCCCTTTTTTTATTTTCCTCGGCAGCGGCTGCTGTTGGGGGCGTGGAGGAGGGCGAGGCGATTCGCATGTGGGCGTGCACAGTGTAGCCAAAAACAAGCTGCGGGATGAGTGTGTTTGCCCCGGTCCCGCACGGCGGGGCAGCGCTCCGTGGGCTGCCAGCACTCGCTGCTCCTGGTGAAACTCCGCGCTCCCAGGTGCCTGGGCAGCATCCCAGCCCCTCGCGTTGCTTCTCGGGCCGGACCTACGGGCGTCTCTTCCCGAGGACTGTGGGAAGAAAGAGCAGAAAGCCGGGCACGGAGTTACCTGCGAGGTGAGTGTGCTCCAGCTGCCCACGTCTCCAGGCCTGCAGTGCTCCCCGCATCCCCCGAGCTGAGCCGCTACAAACTGGGCACAGGTCCGTGCTCAGCTGTGCAGCCGCAGAGGTACTGAGTGTACCACGAGTGTTGGCCTGAAAGGAATCAATCAATAATAAACAGCTTCAACAGGACCAGACGTCCTGTACTCCATGTCATTTTTGGCAATAAAAGGGCAAGGAACTGTGAAACATAACACTGGGATAGATAGCCACAAATAAGGATGAATTCAGTTGTGTCAGTTTATGGAGAAATGTATAACTGTTCACCAACTTTATGGAAACAAATCTCAATTTATTTTTGGCAGTTCACAGTGAGCAAGCTGACTTGCTCTAAATACAAAATCCGTGAGTGATAATGTGTTTTATCTACCAGAGAAATGGCCTGGTCTTAGCAAGTATTGTCTGATGGCCGAAGCTGTCCTCCAAAATGGTGTCCTCCCTAAGAAATTACCCATCATGCAAAACAGTCCAAATTTTTTGCTTGTTACACGTCAGGAGCCCTGTAAAATCACACAAGGCAATTTGTGAAAGTGTAGCAGTGCATTTTCAAGGCATAAAATGCTCTGTGAATGAAAACAAGTAATGCACAAAAGGCAGGCAACTCTAAATTATGGTTCCCTCTACAGACATAATGCACTGCCATTTCTCTTCTGCAGTGAAGTGGTTGATGCTATCGTTCATGCTGTTAATGCTTTGCCTTATTGTGAGCAATTGGGATGATACATGGTTACTGAGGGAACCACATCTTCAAGTTTCCTGGCTTTTATTTCCATGCTCAGACTACCACCACGGTATTTTTTCAAGTGGCACAGAAATACAAACACCTGAAAGCAAATTCCAGAGAGCTCAGCCAGATTGTGATCTGATGTAATGCACTGGAGTATCATAGATAGCAGTGAATATTTAAATTAATAATGCAGGCCCTTCTACACTGAATAAAAGATGACACATTCATTTTCACAGTGACCCTAGCTCCTTCCCTTAGAACCTGTATGTCAACATCTCACAAACGGGCTGAGGCCTGGACAAAATACAAAGGTTACTGATTCTGACTGTGGTTTCCTATTGTAACTGCTACATAATGTCACTGACTTCAACAGATTCATTCTGTTTGTACCTTCATCTGAGGGTAAAACTGAAATAAAAACAAGGTCTTTATTTAGTGTATAAATGCAGCTGTGTGTTTTTCACCATATGCTAGAGCTTTGCATTTTACACGTTTCCAAACATTGCTGGATTGTAATTTTAAATTCTAAAACAAAGGATTTCTGCATGGTTAGTCAGAACACAGGGAGAAAGAGCACATTTAGTTTACAATCAACAAAGCGTTATGCCTCATCCCACGTAAAAAGGAGTTTGAAAGAGGGGTTATACCGGATGGAGTTTTAAAAATAATCAGTGATTTAACTTCAGTGGAAACAGAGCTATGTCAATACTGAAAAGATGAGAATTGTTCTGCTACTGATGTCTGTTTAAACCTAGGTTCCTCTAAGGAAAGTGTGAGTTTTTGCAACATCATCAGAACGCTGGATTTTTTAAATTCTGGGAATTGTTGCCAACTGTTAAAACATTTGAACAACATTCTCCAATAAGACAGCTAATATACAGCTGTTTGTGAGAAGCGAGGGGAGCTTTTGATTTAGTTTGTTCTGTTAAAATACCTGTGGGATGGTGGGAAGTCTTTGTGCACCGCTGGAGATCATTTTTGCTTCTCCCCGTGGCGTGGCAGTGATGTGAGGTCACTGAGGGACAAACAGTGGCAAATGGTACCAGGAGGACGACAGGGGAAGGGGCACAGTTAGATCCAAGGAGCAGGCTGTACAAACACAAAATCAATAGCCACACTGCAAACAGGTTCTAAGAATAACTATTCTTATGTTTGGCTTGTTTGAGATTTCAGGGCAGTCGAGCACATGTGACTCCTATAGATTTCTTGAAGGCATTTGTACCTCCCGACTCTTTCATGCACAATAAATATTCTGGCTTCTATGTCCTGTGGAAGGTATGATAGTTCTTTGCAGATAAAGCAGTCTCACATGGGACTTCCTGCTTAATTGAATTTATTGACAGCTCATACAAAATTTCAGCTACTGATTCAGATACAGAGAGGAAAAAGGCAGACATAAACACTTAGGGAAAGACCTTTCTCCTTCCTTCCCAAGTTCAAGTTGAGCACCTCTCCTACCCCTTTCTGGTCTCAACATCCCTTGCTTTCAGTAGGTGTTACAATCAGTCCCTATGCCCCCCAATTCTTTCTGTGAAGCACTGGGCAATGTGGACAGTTGGAGTCAGTGTGTAATGGTTCTTTCTGCTGTTCCTTGCTTTTACTTATTTTCCTCCAGTGTTTCTTGCCTTACTATTCCACTGTTCCACAGTGAGTCCTACATGTGCCACAGCTCCCTACAGGCTGTCCCTTCTTTGGCATGGAGTGGCTCCTTCCAAGACTGTGTTTTTCCTTCCATGTGTCTCCTCCACTTCCTCCATCCCACAGATATCCTCACGCTTTCTCCAGTGTCTCCTGTCCTAGGGGTTGCTCTTTTTTAAACATATTTGAGCAGAAGTGCCACGTGCTGCTTTCACCTAGCTGAGATTTTGGCATGCAGTAGGTTGTTTTCATCCCTTTCAAACCAGCTGACAGCAGCTGTAACTGGCACAGAGGATTTCATGGCCTCTTCCCTTGCAGCTTCCAATACTAAAGGCCTGCCAGTCATGCCCAAAATGCAGTTCACATGACATGCACTTTCAGATAAGACCCAATCCTTTGTCTTTTTCCAAAATCTAGTCTTCTCCTTCCACCCATTCCCTCATTACGTTGGCCTTGATCAAGCAGCCCACAGTAGGGTCCAAGGCTGGGTGGAAGGGAGGGCTGCAGACCTGCAAAGGGACTGTTAGCTGCAGCAGTTACTGAGAGGTCAGAGGACATATAAATTGCTGCTCATGGAAAAGACATTATGTAGTGGAATGAAGGGGTGGAACTGAAAATAGGAAAACACGCTGTGTTCTCACAGGAGGAAGTAAGGAGGAAGTTGTTTCTTTGTACTTGTAACTTCTATAAGGCAAAACACACCATTGTTAACTCTGCAAGATTGATGTTTCCTAATGTCAGGATACTACAGAAGACTGTGGGCTTAGACAAGCACACCAAGAAATGTCTTGGTATAAACCAAAGGTTTCTATGACAGGTTTCAGCAATAAAAAAAGCCACAGTTTAATACACCTTTAGCTGTCAGTTCTTAAAATATTTCATCTGGAAATCCAAGCTCTTTTTAGCCCCAGATGATCTAGTTTGGACTAAATTCAAGAAGCAGGAAAGACAGCAGATCAGCAACACTTCCATTTTAAAAAATTACTTTTCAAAGAATTTTGATCACCTCTTTTTTTCACTTGGCATTCTTGTTGCAGAAACATAGTTTTAAGATTCCTCACTCTTATCTTGGGACACACACTGAAGATTATTCTGTTTTCCAAGCATCTGTTCTGTCTTGGTTTACTTTCCCTCGATTTGAAATATCCGAGTTAGAGGACAGTGACAGCTTTTGTAAGGTCTTCTTGGAAAGAGCTTCCTAACTTCTGGAAAGAAGTAATTGCATTGTTATTACTTTATAGCATCCTAGGCTCTCACAGAACATCCTAGCTTCTGTTTGTATCAGGTGGCATGGGAGTGTTAGTCACTCCAGCCTGGTTTGCAGCCCAGTGGGTACAGGTGACTATGACATGCTGTGTGCTGCAACCTTCCACACACACCTTTCTTCCCCCCTATTTACAGAAGAAAGTGGGTAAGAGAGGTGCTGTTTAGTTATTGCACCTGCAAAGAAACAGCAGGTTTAAATACATCCTCCACTATGCCCTGCAGTGGGGAAGCTTTGAAGTGCTTACCTGTGCCATGCGAAGAAGTGAATCTGGGAAGTTGCTGCCTTCCAATCAAAGACTATTGCAGGCCTGTCCCAGTGCCTGACAGGGACAAAAGAGCTTGTGCTCATCCTCTCCATCTTTCAAGATAAACATAGGCTTCAAACTGGCAGCAGTCATTAATGAGATGGTTCTAAGTCCTTTAAATAAAATATAAATATATTGTAGCTCAGATATGAGCAAGCCACGGTTTAAGCAGTTATGAGAAGCACTTCTTAATGTTATTTTGTGTTTGAGAAGGGTGATTTAAAAGCCATTTCTCGTGTAGGTTAGTTGCCAGATGACTGATGTTGTTTTAAGAAGAGAGCATCGTCACAAGCATTACCTTGTAATTTGTCACAAACACTTAACATTGATACGAGTAAAATTACATCTGCAGTTAGCTATGTAAATTAGGGCGCTGTGAAGCTCATTGTTAACAAAATTACTGCTTTTTAGATGCAAAATATACTTGCAGCCAAACACTTAGGTGGTAAAAATTCTTTGACTTTGACAGAAATAAACTGATTTTCCCAACCATGGACCTACCTATAGTTTGAGGAGCAAGGAAAATATGTAGAGTTGCCAATTAAAATATCGGAAGTTTATATAAGGTAGCAATATTAATTTGATATGAAGATTTTGCTTTTCTCAGATTCTCTGGATATATACTTCCTAATGGCATGCAGCATGAAAGTGTTTTTAACATTTCACCCTTCCTCTGTGCAATTGTCTATCTTCTAAAAAATAGCCCATAATAGGACTCCTGTGGAAATATTTCAGTGTGCATTTCATATGCATTGCCAGACAGGTATACAGGGATACAGGCTGCGTGAGCCAGGGTTTCTGTGCCAGCCATGGGACTGTGCAGAATGTTAAAGTTCAGTGTGAAGTGCTTCAAAAATCCTGCACTTCATCTCCCATTATAAACCTATATGCTAATAACATCCCCAGTGCATGGAACAAGGAAGAAAAAATTCATCACAAAACAGAAATGAAGCCTGTTAGACATAGAACCTGATCAAATGCAAAGAAAGCCAAATAAAAGGAAGCAATATGTTTTCATCCAACCTCAGTTTATGTTACTGATGGATGAATCTTCATGGATCAACTAGGATATAAACTTCACCAAATTAAGCCCTTGAGATATAAATTAACAGGGTGAATTACCAAAACTTCCTTGAGGTCAGCCAAATGTCATTCCACATCAGCTGCATTACTTTAGTTTCTTAAACTTAAAAAAAAAAGGTTCCAAAATTGCCTGTTGAAAATCCTTTTTCTATTGTTATGGAACTCAATGCAACTTTTTTCTAAATAAGGACTCCTACACTGAGTTTGTTACTACAAAATTTCAGCCTTTTATATAAACAAAATATATTTGAGTAGCCCAGTTAAGTCAGTGGAGATATGCACCTGGGATTTTGACTGCATGTGCTGGCTGTATATTTAAGTGAAGTCCCTGATTAACAAAACTTCTTTCACCCACAGCTCTCGAGCTGCAGACAACAACAATTCCGCACAATCTTAGTGGCAAGGGGATAAGTTTTAGGAAGTGATGTTTTTCCTTCACTAGATAATGACATTCCAGAAAGGAGGAAAATGCAGCATCATGTGTTCAAAACCAGACTGTGAAGCAGAAGGACAGACAGGACAGAACTAGTCTGTAAATGCTCTTCTTGCTTCAGTGCTAGTGAGCAGAGGCTGTGGAGGAAAGTGTGCTGTCCCTCGCTTCCACAAGGTTACACTCAGAGCAAGCCATCCTCGGGCCCTGGAAGGTTTTTTTTACCTAGCTTCACTGCACTTCACAGGTCAGTGAGCCTTGTGGCCTCCACACAAGCAAAGCTGTGTTTATAAGCTCTCCAGCAGCTTCCCCAGCTCACAGTGTATCCCTCCTGGGGCTGGAAGAGTGCCTCAGACCTTCTGACAGCATCTCACTCAGCTGCAGAGTGGGTCAGCTTGGGAGGCACCACTGGATGTCATCTCATCCAGCCTCCCTTGCCCCAGCAGGGTCCCCTTGAGCATGTCATTCAGAAATGTCTCCAGGTGACTTCTGAGTACCTCCACAGAAGGACTCTGCATCCTCTCTGTGCAACCTGTACCTGTGTTTAAAAGAAGGGAGGATAAAGGCCTCTTGTCTAGCATAAACTACAGTGCCCTCAAAGAAGAAGTCACCCTTTTTTTGCTGTTGTCAGAACCATATCCTCCTCTTTTCCCATCTCCTGGCCTCTGCTGGGCTCATGAGTACTCCTCATTACTGAGCTTTTCTGCGTCCATGCTTACAAGCAACGACTTGCTTTCCAGGAGACAAGAAACACCTCCTCTGCATTTCCTTTTTGCAGAGAAAGGACTGAAGTTTTGCTTCTGTTCTCTTTATACACCTGGGGAAACACATTCAGAAAGTGAGCTTTAGGGGTGCTTCTTCAAACCTTGAGTTTCCTCAAGCATCAAGAAAAATACATAATGCAGGATGAAGGATCTCTATTCAAACCCAAATTTTTCCAGAGTTGCTTAGAACTGCCAGTCAACTTCCACACTTAGAGACCTTCAGTCTGCTCTGTAGAGCCTAACTTGTTTTCCTCTAACTTGATTGCTCAGATTTGGGTTTGCTTGGCGCTGTGGTTGTACATAAAAAATCAGGCAGCTTTTGAGTTCTGCCAGCTGTTACACTTTGTTCCATTGAAATATCTGCACTTTCTGAATATTTTCAGCACTTTTATCAAGGCAGTCAGTTTGACCTCTACATTTTTTAGCTGCTTTCAGGCATCTGGGGCTGGATCCTGGGTGTAGACAGCTTGCTCTGGAGACAGTCCTGTTCTTGGCTTCAGGATGGGCCAGTTCCTGCTTCTGCTCATTGTGTCATTATATGAAGAGCAGGTGTCTCTCGCTGTGTCTGCTAAGTACTGCTCTAGCATCTGCAGCAGAAGGACAAAGTCGAGTTTAACCTTCCCTGGTGCACCCTCACCCCTCCCATCTGTTACTGTGGTGTCATGTGAGGTAGCTGGAGAGACTAATGCTGCTGCTGCCTTTAACCTGCCCCGGTGCTGTTGCCAGAGTCCGTGCCGCCACTAGTCAAGATATCAACAAACTTCCACAGGGTTTGATGGACTCAAAATCTATCATGCCTTTCCACAGAGGCTCCAATGCCTAAGCTGTGTCCTTTCCATTCTTGTCCAGCTTCCCTCCTTACACCATGACGTGTCCGAGTGAAATACTGCCTCGTGATTGTCCAGCATGCAAACTCACTGACCTCAGTATCCAGATCCTGCAACTCCTTCAGAAGAGTTTCTTTCTGTTTCTCTCCACCTCAGAAGACCTCCTTCTGACTTTGGTGCTTCTGTTTCAGCATATTCCCACCTGCCCCTATTTGGAGAAGGACAGAACAAGCAACTTCCATTTCTCTGTCCTCATGTTTTTATATAGTGATTCTCTCCTGCTGCACATGCTCCTGGACATGGCTAGACAGACCTTCCACAAAAAGTAGTAATTCTGGGGCTTCTAATTTCTCCTATTAGCTGTTTCCTCTATTTCTTAAGCATCAGAGTATCAGTCATAATTGTATAGGATTTAGCTATCATTACTGCCCCTTTTTCCTTAAAAGGAAAAAAATATTCTGGTCATTTTTTCCCCCAGGTCAGGATCTACTAGATCAGGGCTCTCCCAGGCAGTCATTAAAATATTTTCTTTTCCTTGAGAAAAGCAATGTCTTCAGCATTATCCCCATCAGAATTACAGAGCAATGAGATACCTGTTTGTTCTTCTTGATAGCTGTAAAAACTTGTTCACTTTCTTATTGCGGATTCAGGGAAGAATTTTATTACAATTGCTGTATTCTGTGATCTCAGTCCAGGCTGCTCCCTGAGCTGCTCATCAGTATTGACATTGATATCTTTCTAAAAGTGGTTCTGATCAGGGACAGCCTTTTTGACTAAGATTTCCAGGACTTCTCTTTAGTGGTGGGTAATCATTGTAGGCTGCCAGGAAGAAATCTGCAGTGAAAATTAATCCTAGCAATCAGCCCAAAACTATTAGTTTTCAAAACAGATATATAAAGGAATGGCAAGCATGGGGAAACTGGATATATAATGTTAAAAGGAGGGGATGCAGACCATACAGAAACATGCAAGACAAGTTTTGTTTGTATGGTATCCTATAAAGGTCTCCCACAATTAGCCATAAGATAAATATGCATTCTAGGTTTTGGGATATTTTACTTTTCGTTATTAAAATCAATAAAATCTTACCATGACAAATCCAAGTGCCAGTAACAATGTTACCTCATAAGAAGCTATGATCAAGAAGACTATATATGAAACCTATACAATCTCATTTCTGTAGAACATCTTTTTCCATTAGTGCCCTTAATACTTTATATGTCATATGTTTTGCTAATCTTAGAGAGACAGGAGTTAATATAGCTTTGTATAGCTTTCACTATAACTTCTGCGTTCACACACATATTTAAGATGTGGTTGTGATTGCTTTTAGAAATGAATTAGTTGGACTTTCCATTCGTGCATGTTTCTATTCCCTCTAAACATGCCACTTTTCTGATTAAATGGGTGTTACTTCAGTAGCTTAACTTCAGATACAGAGTTCATTCACAGAGTATCTTTCATGCTGAATCAGGCCCATCAGGTTATTATTCATTTTCCTTTCCTCATTCCATTACGACTTTTTTGGTCATAAAAAGACAAGAAACTACATGGATTCCTGTTAAAATACAGAAGGGTTCTCATTTGCAATAAATGTTTATCATCCACAAACTTCTTCTACAGAAGTTCAGACTCTTCTTCAGATTCAACATGCTACCTGCGGGCCTAAACGTGTTTCTCTCGGGATAGAAAGATTCTATGCAGTTTGCCTGCATGTTCTACAGTCCCTTTAGCACAGAAAGGTAAAGCAGTTCACTGACTGAAAAGTAAACTAAGGCTGGATTTTAAAATGCTGCCAAGTGATTTTAGTCCTCAATTAAGCACTTGTCCGATTTTTTGCCACTTCAAAAAATTCATTCAGAGTTGCAGGTTCAGAATTTCACTCTTGATCTCCAAGACTTCTTTGGCAATGTTTGAGTTTGGACATTCAGGTTTCATTTCCCTATGTTGTTTTCAGTTCCAGTTACAGATTTTATGAGCCTCTCACAGATGAGTACCTTTGAAGCTACCAACAATCGCTAGAATTTCTTCGGGACACTCTAGAGTTACAGCTCTGGAGCCACAATGTCTCACCTGCTTTTGTCTTCTACTTCCACACATTGTACACAACGATCAGGGTGCTGTTCAAAGGTAATATTAATGGTAATCCATTTATGCCTGCTCTAGTATGCATTATAAATAACTCCCTGATAGCAAAAAGCTTATGCAATATTCCTCCCTGTGCAATTACAGTTTAGACACATAGGCACGTAACACTGCATAGATAATACTGTGCCCTGAATAGATTCCTGTATATGAGGTCACATAGGATTATTACAGCTGGGAAATCTCAGGCTGCATGGATGGAACAAAGGTTGGAGAAATAACTGGGGGCAGGTTTTGCTGTCCCCTAAACTAGCCTGTAAAAGTGAAAGATGGTTTTCCAGCAAAGTAAGAATGAATAAAATGAAGAATGAACATCTGCTGTCTGCAGAATAAAAAGAAATCATTTCTTACCCTAAACTCGGGCAAAAAGGACTCTGTCTTCTCCAGCTTCTTTGTTCTTTCCTTCCACTGCCCTTGCTGCCATGGTTTCAATGGAATTTAAAACAAACAAGTAAGAAAATCTATGAAGAGCTAGAAAAAGCATGAGACAGCAAACGGGAAACACAGTAAGAAACACAAACTCTTCATTTTTGTATCAGCCACAGATCAGAGCTTTCAGAGAATAATTAAGAATGTTTTTTATCAGTTTTGTCTAATTAGCTTGTTCTTCATTAACTTGTTGTATGTGGACACATAGAAACAGCAGTGATTGGTGGATCACTGTGACCCTGCCTACACAAGAAAAAACTCCTTCCAGAGGAAGGAAAAAAAACACATTCTTTTTTATCAAGGGTTTCTTTGGGTCATTTTTCAAGAACTGAGCATCCTCTATGCATTGAGAAGTTTAGCTACATTTGCCCCAGTGCAGGTGTGTTCCTGAAGGCTACAGCTGGATTATAGCTCTCCCTATAGACTGCCGCTCTGAGAAATGGGCTGCAACCTACCACAGAATGACAGTAAGAAGCAGGAATCCATCTTGATTTATGCTATTACCCTTATTTTGGTGTATCTTTACACAGTGAGGGCACTGTGTCAACCCATGGCAATTTTTCACCCTGTGCTCTGAGGAAATTTGGCTAACTCTTCTGTTAGGAAAAGTTTATGTTTAGTTGATCCTACTTTGGAAAAACATGGTGGAAAAAATTACTTCTTAAGGGATCTTCCCACCCTGTCTTTCCATGTTACTATCCCTGCAAAGGAATAGAGCATAACTATAAAGTACACCTGCACACTGCTGTATCACAATCACACTCAGCTGCACACACTGCCACAAGGGACCTGGAGGAGGTGTCAAACCAACTATGGTACCATGGCTGGATGCCCTGTTCTCACAGAAAAATATACAATAAAAATATCCTGCTGTACTGTAATTGCTCGCAGGGGGACCAGCAGTCAGGGGTTTTGTGTCACCTCCTCCTTTTGCACAGTATCTACAATCTTGGGAATATTGGAGTAAATCTTCTGCTTACTGTCACTGCTATCAAAGCTTTATGCGAGCCGCTGTATTTCAGGTTAAAATCTTCCAGGAGTAGAAGAGTTACTGGTTCCCCCACCAACTAGAACTGATTCTGGAGACTTGAATGATCCACTGCTGTAAATAGATGCTCCCTCTGTTTTGATAGTTGACCTGCCATGCACAAAAAACCAGTCTGATGTATGGAATTCATCTGTTTGGTATTAGCAAGTAACAGAAATTAAACATACCTCTCTGTCATTTCAATTCCACGTTTCTTGGCCACTTACAATTCCAGAGAACATCCTCAGTGACCAATTTCCTGGCATGTGTCTAAGATTTGAGAACATATAGTCTTGGATGCCTAAATTGTTGGCTGAGGAAAACTGGTGAAGAAAAAGTAAGGCTGCTTTTGTGAAAAACAGCAACTGACCCTAAGATTAGTTCAGTTGGTTAAAGCACCGTGCTAATAACAAAAAGATTTGTGGGTCCAATCCCCATGCAGGTCATTTACTTAGAAGAGTTGGACTTGATGATCCTTGTGGGTCCCTTCCCTTCCAACTCAGAATCTTCCATGAGGTAAACTCTAGTTTTTAACCTGTGTTTTCAAATATCAATAGTAATATACCTTGTACTAAACTACATGTTCCCTTACACACTCTGAGTTACCACAACTTACCTTACCTATACTTTACTGAGAAACTCAAACCCCTGGTTCTTCCAGTGTTTTGTTCCTGGGACTGATTTGCAGACATGCAGGTTTTGTATTTGCATCTTTTCACTTACAGCCCCTGGCACCTCCTAGGTGGATGGAAGCTGCTGGCAGCTAAGCTCTGACTCGCTGTTTGTATTCTCTGGAGTTCTGGCAGCAGTGGTGCAGAGCAGATGGTAGGATTTTCCCCTTTCTTTAAGATGCACTGACTGGCTTGGAGCTGTGGATGGCCTGGAAGCAGAGGCTGAATGCAGCCTGCATTGGAGAGAGGGGCTGCAGAGCAACACACAAATGACTCCACTTCTGACACTTCACAGATCACTGTTACTCACCTCTGAGTCAAGTTCCTCCCTGCTGCTCTGCGTAAGAGAAGTGACTCTGTGATACCAGTGGAGACCAGCTACAGACAAAGTCAAGTTTTTCTCAACTCTATATAAACACAAAATAAAGGAGAGGACAAAAATCAGCCTTTATCTTTCCCACAAAACCAAGTTCAAGTTCAGTTGCTAAACCACTGGTAAACTTCATATCAGCCTTTCTTATCAAAATGACAGTATTTTCTTCTAATTGGAACAGTTTCATCCAATATTACTACTGATCAATATAGGTCTGCATTAGAAAACCTGGGCCTCACATGCATATATTAAAGGGAAAACCTTTTCAAACTTTTCTGTCAAACCAATATAAGTGAAAAGCTTTCTCCTGCCACATAAAAATGGCATCCAAATCCTGCATGCCTATGGCTGCAGGACAGTATTAGCTATGATTAAAAATTAATCTCTCATAGCAAAGTTTGTGCTCTTAACATTTTCACAAGCTTAATTAATTACTCACATGTTTAATGACCTTTAAATACATGGATGACTCCTCATCTGTTGGTGTTATTGCAGCTATTCAAATTACCTGGAGCACCCTGTTTTATCGCTTTTCTCTTTGACAGGACTGGTTTCTAAACCATCAAGTCAATATTTATCCTGAGGAAATATGTAGTATCAAAGCAAATATCAACAAGCTTCCATGTGAACAGAGGAGAATAACGAATGTGATTTGTTGTTTATGCCAATTCAGTCCTCACCCTCCCTTACACTTTCCTCCTACTTTTTTTCCCTACAGAATGAACTTAATTTCTGCTTTAGCCTAGCCTGTACAAACGTCCCTGACCAGTTAATAGCAGCACACAAAGGTGGAGTCTGTGAAAGGATAAAGCAGGGTGGCCCTTAGCTACATCACGTCATTCCAGACCAGTGTGAAAGCCTTGCTTATGTACATGGCAATCTTGCTTTTTGAAGTCAGCAAATCACTGAATTGCTGGGACAGGCTGGAAATATGCCTTAATTACTGCAAGACATTCCTCCATCTCCACAGACTATTATACTGATGGTTTAAACACAAACTGACTTAGAGCTTGTCTACACAAGGAAGCTACTTCTTAGTAAGGAAGAAAGTTGATTTACAGCTGAGTACTATTCTTCTGTGGACACATTCAGTGTACATGAAATAAACTGCTCTTCATTCAAGCTTTAAGTGAATATTTGCTTAGGATTCAACCTCTGAAGACTATTCAGTTCAATGTAGATCAGACTTGTGAGATCTGGTGAAGACTAATAAGCTGAACACACTGAAATACCCAGTTTTAAAAAAGTGATGAAAAAAGCTAGAATAAAACTATAGCATTCTTTCAAAGTTTTATTTATCACCCATAGTAATCCATTCTTGATATGCCTCTGCAGCCTGCCAAACAGTTGGCAGGTTAACTGCTTGAAAGTTAACTCCTGAGCAGCCTAGGCAAAGGCTCTTGCTACATCACAGACACACAGGCACACACCAGGTACATTCTGCTGTTAGTCAGGCAGCTGTTAACAGCACTGTTACATTTTCAAAAGGAAAATGAAGCCTTCCTGGTGCTTCATTTCCTTTTCCATGCTGAGCTGCAAAATCCATTGGCCTTCTACCATCCCTTTCCTAAAACCAGGATTTTTTTGTCAACTAAATTCTTCTGACTGGTTTGGTTCTTCTATTTTCAGCATAATTGTTCTACCCATCAGCTCTTCTCTCTTCTATCCAATTTGATGTCCTATCCTTTCTGACTTAACGTTGACTGAGGCAGGCAGTTAAACCTTCCTAAAACATTACAGAATAACACCTATACTCAGTGGGAAGTGGATAATTTCAAGACATGGAAGAATGGTCTGAAAATATCCCTCTTCCAGTTGTATCAGTTACAGGTTTGGAATCATGAGGACAATGGTCTGACAGCTTCAAAGTGTGTAGACTCAGATTACATAAACACTTTGCACATGGGGCTGCCTTTCTGAGTGATCTGTAAGTAATAAAAGATAAAGCTTGAGCTCTCTTGCCAACACTACACTGTGACTAGTACAAATTCCTGATGAGTCCCACACAGAGCCCCTGTGGTTCTGGGATTTCCATGTACGTTTAGATGCAAAAAGACAGAAGAAACTGTCTGATATAAATTACAATGAACATAACCTGATTTGTTATGCCAGGAAAGCCATGGTACAGGTGAGCCCCAGGCTTAGTGCAGATCCCTTAACAGCGTGTAAGAGAAGATAGGTTTAGGTCTATCTCTTACAAAACCCCTTAGTCCCCTATACCCTTACCCCTGACAAAAGAAAAAAAAAAAGAAAAAAAAGAAAAAAAAAGGAAAGAAAAAATAATAAAAAAAGAAAACCAAATTAGACACTTTGCCCAGGCTAAATAAGGGAAAGTTCCAAATAACTTAGAGGAAGAAATTAAAAGGTGTTTGTCCCTTCTACACATGCACTTCTAAGCCTTGGGCAAGGCCATTATTTTTGAAAGCAGAGGAGGTGCAGGTGGAGTTTGGAACTGTAGGTCTTTTTTCCCTTCTCAGAGGGGTTTCATGTACTGATGCACTACAGCACTCAGAGGGCAACAAAGGCTCCACCATAACAGACAACTTTGAAAATGCTGCTGTTCTTGGGTGGTATTTTTTGATTATTTTTAACAGCCTTTTTTTCTTGTTATTCTCACAGTGACTGAGCAGCAGCATGTTGAATGCTTTCTAGAATGGGTGAAGACATGCGAAGTAAAGCAAATTAAATTTTTTTTTTTGATGTATGTATGGAAGAAAAAATGTTATGCTATTAAATGCAAAATGTTACTGTCACCAAAAGTTTGGGCATCACTTAATTCAAGATGACCCTATGACCTAGAACTGGACAGAACTTCTCATACAAAGAGTGTATGGCTACTACTGGAGAAAAAACATAGCCCTCTCTCAGTGAAGAATCATCCTGACAGACAACTTTTGTAATCAACATTACACATATCCCAGCCAGAAGTCAATATCCTTCTTTAAATATGGGAATCACAGAAAAAAACTTCACAGAATAACAGAATAAGTAAATTTGGAAGAGATTCTCAAGGACCATTTCAACTCCTAGCCCTGTACAGGACCATCCCCAAGAGTCACACCATGTGCCTGTGAGCGGTGTCCAAATGCTTCTTGAAGCATCAGGCTGCTGCTGTGATCACTTCCCTGGGGAGCCTGTTCTAGGGCCAGACCACCCTCTGGGGGAAGAACCTTTTTCTAATAGCCAGCCTAAACCTCCCCTGACACAGCTTCAGGCCATTCCCTCAGGTCCTGTCAGAGGGTACCAGAGAGTCGAGGACGTGCCCCTCCTCTTCCCCTCACGAGGAAGTTTTACCAGTTTCTTCATTCAGGCCTGTTCAGGTGAGGCAAGTTATACCAGCACCAAAACATCTCCACAAAACCCTTCCATTATTTTCTTTTCAGGAAGAGGATTTTGCCCTAAGTTCTGCAAAGTTCCAGTGACTCCAGGGAGGGCATAGCTGTAAAGGCTGCTTGTGCACTTTACTGTAACTCTTCTTGGAATGTTAGAGCGTAATTCAGAGAACTTCTTTGGTAGCAAGGGAAGAGTGTCAAAAATCACTCACAAGTAGAGAACCTCTACATTGTTTATTAAATAGGATCACAGTATGCAGTTCAGCAGCCAAACCCAGACTTCTTGCATCCATTTGCATTCATATATTTGTTATTAATATCAGGCCTGTAAAAATGTATATACTTCACCTTTGTTTTAATGCCACTGACATCAGCACACAGGACAATTTTCCTAGCCAAGACCCATGTCCTGCATCTGAACTGTATCAAGCACCATGTCTAATATTCATATGTCACATAATGAGGTAATGTAAAGGCAGGAATAATATGTATCCCCCATGCCATGACAACTGAATAAAAAAGGGAAGAGCATACATTAAACCTACAAATGGTGTTTCTGTGGCATGGGCACACTACCTTCATTTAATCAATCCAGTATTTCCTTTTGGAACAGCTGAACTAATAAAATTCATGGTAAGGTATGATGAGCTGTGATGATTTCACAGCAGTGTCAAGATGACTGAAATCAGAGGAACAAGGAGAAGGCTTGAGATTGCATGATAATGTCTGTATTGCATTTCAGGCTCTGGGATAAACTAAAAGAGCTCAGGTGCAGCTATATGATTCAGAATTTTATTCAGTTCAACACTAAAATGTCCAATTTATATTGTTTAATGGCAGTCAGAAGAAAGAAAATTACCCACACATTTCCAACTCCTAGACAGATGCATTTATTGTCTGTTTACTACCTAGAGTTCTCAACCTGCCGGGGTTGTAAAGCTAGGTCTCAGACCCAGGCAGAGGCTTTCAGTTATTGCTAACAGGTAACCATATAAAAAATAAGAGAACAGCATTTCTTACACAGAAAGAATTGTTATTTACATAGTGCCCAGAGCATGCTACAGGCTCCGAAGGGAAAGTTAAATAACAAACACATGATGTAAAGCAATAATCCTGCTCTTACTGTAATAAAAATGAATGTGCTTGCTTCCCTAGGCACAGGGCTGGTCTCCACATTCGTTTTGCTACTGAACTAGCCATGTGTTTTTAAATTGCTATGCTGCAGAGGTTTGTTTTGTTTTGTTTTGTTTCAGTATTAAACCTCTCAATTCCTCAGCCGCAGAACGGGAAGAGATTATTGAGTTCAGCACAGTTCTTGAAGTCAAAAAGAGTTACTTCTCCAATAGGAGGGCTTTTGTTCAGAGCACAAGGCTGTTTAGACAGCGTAGATCTGTAAGCTGTAAGGAACAGTTAGTGCCAGAGAAATTAGCTTGTTCTTTGTGCTCATCAGTGTATGTTACCATTTTGGCATGAAAAAAGAAAAGCTGCACAGTATTAATAGAAGAATTATTTAAAAGGGAAGACACATCCACAGCCAAGCTTTTGCAGTTCATGGTTATTTCAGACCTGTACAGGGCCAATGATTGTGCTGACAAACCCCAAACAGTAGCTGGGCATGACCAAAAGACATTCTTTGAATGCTCTGCCCTCAGAATCAAATGCAAGTGCATGTGTGCTTGCAGGCTCTGAGTCTGCAGCATCTGTGGGCACACTGCAGGACAGTCTGAGCACTTAAAGCAAATTTAAAGGGAGCTCAGTTGAGAAAAGTACCCAGATTTCTGACATGTACAGAGAAATGTTCTTAGTTTAATCATATGTTTGAAAACAAAGAAACAGAGAACTCCATTTTTCTGAGAGAGGAAAGCTTATGTTAAAACAATTAACTTCCACTTGTCTTCCTTTTGACTTCACATTCTTCATGATATTTTGCTTTATTATTTTACCTCCATCCTGATGCAAAAGCATTTATTATAATTTCATTTATTACATATTTTATTGTTTGTACTATAGTAATGCATAAGACTTCCAGTCAGTAGTCATGTACTGTGTAAGCACCAAATATGAAGACAGTTATTGCAGCATATAAGAATTTTTTGCATCTAATGCACTGTATTTGCAGACTGTGAAATTTGCAAAAAATTAAGTTTCTTTAGCTCCATAACCAGCCTCAAATATTTCATTAAGTCATTTCAGAAATCTATTTATAAAATCCCAGTTATGTGACTGAAGCCTTAATTTCAGCCTGGACAGGCTAATGGGGATATTCCCACTAATGAGGAAAAAAATCTGACCAAAAAATCCCACATTTGATATAAGAATGTGTCATTCTCATTCCTAATGCTAAATTCATAATTCTCAAAGGGAAGCTAAAAATGAAGACTTAAAGATCCTAACTGCTCTGTTTACTGTACAGGACTTCTACACGAGGTATAATTGGAGTTCTTGCCTTTGTAGGCCAGATAATGAATATTCCATTAAACAGGGCTCCAATTACACTTGCAAGGAAGCTGAATTGGAAATCTGTGCTATTTTTAAAGACAATGCAGTTTACAATAAAATTCCAGCTCAACTGGCTTAGTTTCCAAGCTGATGAAACATGTCCAGTCTTGTCAGAATCTTCAGAGGAACATGAGCTTTCTTCCACCCAGTATAAAATATCCTTCTCAAGAACAGCTCTCTTACACTTCAAGCTGTCCAAATTAGAAACTAAAACAATCTTAAAGTACAGTAGGACAGGAATGATGTTTGAAAGTGCTGTGTCTCTACCTAATTTTCAACACAATCACTGTGAGACAGATTAGGAGATACACTTGCCTGAAGCACAACATTTTCCACTGCTGCAGTCGGATTTCTAGCTACAAGTGTGAGTCACCACTGAAGTGACACAAGGAGGGACAAAGATCTGGAGGGACAAAGGGTAAGGGCAGATGAAAAGAAAGAATGGTAAGGAAGCACAAAAAATACAAACACTCACAAGCACAGACCCAGAAGACAACCCATGAGGGGCAGGGTCTTTTGAAAGAGACTTTAATACTAGTGCTGGCATGCTACTCTTCAAAAGATTGTTTTAACTACACCAATTTTAGCTTGTAATTCTGTCCTCCCAAGTATGCTGACACTTCTTTTAAAGTATGAAAACTGTTTCTTCACTGGTTTGCATGCAAGTCCACAGTTACTACAAAATTCAGGAGACAATAAAATTGTGTGAATAATTGTAAATTATTATAAATAATTTTAAATCAGATAATCTCATTATCCCACTAGGGACAAAAAAGTTACAGCTTTGGTAAACTTTGTATTCATGAGGAAGTCAGAAGATTCACTTTTATTTTTAATGGGCCCCCAGACAGTTCACTACTTAGTAAACAGCAATTGTGCAGTTTCCTTTAAATATCCCTGAAATGAAAGAAAACAAATGCAGGTGGAAAGTCTACATCAACAGCTGTGGGCAATGCAAGGGGAGGGGAAAATAACATCAAAGGCTATAGAGCTGATAGAATGGTTACATTCCTGCCACCTCTCTTCATTTCCTATAGCAAATCAAAATATTTCTCCTCATTGGATTTGTGCCTTTTTGCAGCATAGGGATGACCAGTAAACATCTTCATCCAGCAACCTGGTAACAACAGAGAACTGAGAGAGAGAGAGACAGAGAGAGAAACAGAAGACAATCAGTGCTTTTGAAGTGGAAAGAAAAAAGTCTGTGAGGGGATAATGGCTGGGATTCCAGTGAAAAACACACCAAAAAATCCCACAAGAGGGAGGGAAAATATCATAAACATTTATAGCAAATCGCAAAGCTGCTTCTAAGAGTGAGGAGACATTCTTCCTCTTTACTGCTCAACTTTGCATTGCTGTCCAATATAATGGTTTCTGTGAGTGTGTGCCACAGCTTAAATAGCTGAATAGGAGCAATCTGTCCCTCATGAAAGAATAAAAATATTCGTTCATTGCTTT
>VZRX01005093.1:0-49403 GCA_013398075.1 Notiomystis cincta | reverse complement strand
GGTGCTGGTGTCGTAGCACAAAGGAGTCAGCGCCCCCTCTTTCTGCCGATCTCTCTCCCCTCCCGAAACTCCTCGTCCTTGGGGAAAAAAAGTGGTTGGTACATGCATTTGCTGGGGAGAAGGAGATGGGCGGGCCGGAGCCCTGTGCCTACTCTTTCCTGTCCCCTAGCTGCTGGGATGGGGGCGAGGGGTGCAAGGGCAGCCCCCCGGAGAGAGGGGAGCACCGCTCTCCTTCGCCCCGCTCGGGAGACCTGCCGCAAGTCCGGGCTGCAGAGGTGTCGGGTGCTGCCACGTCCCTCTCCGACACAAGTCGTGCTTCGGTCACATGTGCTGCTGCCGCTCAAACCCCAGCCCAGCCCCAGCCTCCGGGCTGCGCCGAGCCTGGCACCAGCTGCGCCCGCCTTTCCTTTATGAGCCACTCTGCGCAGACCTTTATTACTAGCAGTAAGGCTGCGTTTAGTAACTTTAATAAATTATTGGTATTTGAACAGATTTCCATCTCTGAGGTGACAGAGACAAGACGAACGGCGTCTCTTTAGACTTACTTTTTAGTTGTTTATGATGTCCCTTAAGGAGCTTTGGGTAATTCATGCTGCTGCTAACTCAGACAGGCTCTGACCTCCATGTTAGTTCCCAGCATGTGAAAAAGAGTCATCAGCTCTCATATACATATAATGGAGTGCAATATGTATGATTATGTATATAATCAACATCTTAGGTGCTAGATTTCATCGTCCTAAGCATCTTCCCGGTGGACCGTGGTTAGGGACCGAAAACCATTCTGGGGAGAGGGGTGCCCCGGGCCAGCTGCTGCGCAGCCAGCAGAGGTGTGACTGGGGCGACGCAGCGCCCTGCCCGGGGCGCTCCAGCTGGGCAGCTGCCTGCTCTGTAAACAGCCACACAAGGAACTTAAAATCCCACAGGGACGCTAATAAATCTCCAGCTTCTTTTGCTCTCTTCCTTCACACAGCGCTGTAGGGGGCATTTGTTTTGTAAAACACTAGGAGGAGAGTGGCTACTGTCAATAATGGCACGGCACAGGTGCTGTAATAGAGACAGGCTTGCAGCATCGTACAGTCTGTCTTCATCTCTTCTCCCTCCTCTGGAATTTAATTCCTACTAAGTGTGAATAACTTACTGCAGCTATTTCAAGATTCAAATGGTACTACAGTTTACAGAGCACAAAGAGCACTGGTGTTTAATATTTTTTGAGCTTTGGGTATATCAAGAGAGAGGAGATAGTGATTATTATAACCAAACAAAAATACAGTGCCAGGAACTCTGCAGGTGCTTTACAGCTGTACATAAAGCTACATGAGTGAAAACCCTGGTGGGTTCATCATACATCACCACTTCCACCCTTTGTAAACACAACATATAAGAGATTGCTGGGCAGATTTCCCCTCGAAATAGGCATTTGACTTCATATTAGGCCTTTGCCTGATTTAACTATCTGTCTTAAATTGAGTAGGTGTGGTGACAGTAACAACATGTAGAAAACATCATGCCATTGCTCAATACAGTAGGTTTCTAAACCTGTGTATCAATTACATCTATGTGAATTCCTTCCATCTTTTGTTTTCAGTGTAGAGAGATCATCTACTTTTGTCAAAGACTGACAGGACCATGTTTCTTCTATAATGAAAATTCACTGCACACTTGACTTTCCTCCTTCCTGGGTCTACTAATCTTCTTTGCAGATGCCTCAGAAACAATTGTTCCAGGTACTGTGCCAATCCTAAGGAAGATAAATGTGTTTAACCTCACAGAACAAAGTACTCTCCCACAACGTGAACATGCTGAAACAAAACACAGCTGCCCCAGAGGACAGCACAGGGGGGCTGCAAGTATATTTCAGTACAGGAGGAAAAATAAAGCTGGTATGAACCTTCAAATTGTTCAGGAAAGAATGTATTATTTCAAAACCCTTCATGTTTGTCCAGGCATTTGGACAATGGCATTCCTGAAAGCATACCATTTCTGTCTTACAGCACCCTCAGAAGTGCTAGATACCTCACAGAACAATTTGAAAGTAAGTTCAGGCTTGAAGTGTTTACAAGCCATTTTCCTAACACTGGAGCAGGTGATGTTAAATTCAGTCCAAAGTGGTAAATGGCAGATATTTTAACATTTCATTTTGGAATGCTGGTTCAGAATTGGGTTTACAGAAAACTTCTCCAAGTGTTCGCCTTTTTTGCTGCCTGAATGCGTGGTTATATTTTTACAGAAGCCAGTAAGAGAGGAGTTGATCTCGCCCAATTTACCCCTGAAAATCTCAGTAATTAGGAATCGAAGATTACCAGTTGCAATCTAAATTTACTGTTAGGACCTGTTATCCCTGTTACACAGCAAAAGCTTGGCCTGACCTCTCCCATTAAAATTAGACCCTCCATTAAGTATGTTTAGTTAAAGCACAGCTTTGTTTCCATGACCTGAAGATGGATCATGCCTCATTGCAGTTACTTCAGTGTCGTGCTGCTGATTTTGCCTTCTGTCAAACTTACTTTTTCCTGCTGTGGCTTTTCCCACTGATTTGACTTGTGGAAGGCCACTGGAATATAAGAATGATCTACTCACATGCCTGTTCTTTATGTTGACAACTAAGCCAGGCAGTCACAGAAGAATATTTGGAAAAGCATGAGAAAGGAAGGTAAGCATGCAAGAGAGTCACAGAATGGAAATGAAAAACAGGCCCCAGATCACATCTGACAACTTAAAAGTGCTAGATTTTAGGGCCTAGATCCTCATGCCCTGTTGAGCTCTGCTCACTGCCTTATGAGAAGAGAGGGTGCAGCTCTTTTCATAACCTCCCAACCATGCAGCTGCCTACTGCTCAGTGGAGATTGAGCTGCATGGGAAATCTGGCAATTTCATTTCTCTGGAGCTTTTTAGTGCTGAGCTGTTAAAAAATTCTGTCCTACATAATGTAAATGTATTCTGCAACACAGCACATTATTCTTGATGAAGTCATATGGATGCTAGGCTGAAAATTTGCCTCTAATTTGCTCTGAGTATACCGCCTGCTTTCAAACATAAGGTGAATGACTTATTGTAACCCCAGATTGGTTTCAACACCAAGTGATTAAGCCGTGACATCGAGACAAAGTAAATTAAGGAAGTGGTTTCACAGAACAGGCTGACACATGACAGGCACAGAACTAATTCTGTAGCAAAAGAGGGGTGAGTCATGATCTGCTACATGTGCTTTGGTTAAATTCTTGCAGATCTGTATCTCTTGTACATACAAAAACATGAGGACGGGCTAAGCTTTCGCACCATGCTTGTGTATAACAATACTACTGTAGCAGTATCTACTTTCAAACACTTCTCCCCATAGAACTAGCAGATTAAACTGAATATCCCTCTTACCTTAGGGGAGCTATAACTTTCCCCCTCTGCTTTCTCACCCCAGCTCCCTTTTGTTTAGAAAGCTGTATCTCAAAAATCATGGCAAGTTTGCAGTGGCTCAGCAGCCAGCACTTTTCTTTAATGGTCATATCCCAGAACTTACATGGATTCCTTATCTTTTGTAGTTTCAAAAAATGAGAACCAGATTCTAAAACCACACCCTGGTCATCTCAGGGGGGCAGATTCACTATCATTAGTTGACAGATTTAACTCATATCTCTAGCGAGCTGCTGACGAAAGAAGACAGATAGGTAGAGGTAGTTCCATTCTGGAGAGATGCAAAACTGTCATCTTGCTTGTTATGAATAGACGGAGTCTGACTGATACAAATAGGTGGAGTCTGGTGAGCACATGCACTTCATATTCTTCAGTCTGCCCCCCCCAGACTGTGCTTGCTGAGACAATCATCTCATCTCAAGGGAGTTCAGTGTAGAAGGGGATTATGATACCCATTGACTAAATATCTCCTGGAGGCATCTGCTTTTTGCTTTTCTATTTTTTTAATCTACAGTGTTCCTAGTACTGCAGCTACATGGGCATTTGCCATGACGTTTTAGATAGGGAAGAGACTGGAATGCAAGAGACCAGACTGAAGGAGATGACAGTGTTAAGTAAAATGTCTCTATTGCCCTGACTTTGCTGCTTCCAGATGCCTGCTCACTTTAGCATTACTCAGGAAACAAGTCAAGGAAGCATGTCTCTACCTTTTCCCCAAAGTATTTGTACCATAATTGCAGCTGCTCTGTTAGATTATCTTCAGTTTATACCAGCAGGTCCTGTCAGACAGTCACAAAATGTGTTCTACAAAGGATCACTGCGCAGTGAGAGCCCTCCAGTTCCCTGACCTTCACATACCTGCTGCACTAGAAGCAGCTGTACTTTCATGCTTCTCCATTGATCTAGCATGCAAGAATCCACTCTGCTGCAACCACTCCTCACAGTTTACACGTCTGATCCTCACAAGTTCTTCCCCAAAGACTGTGAGATCTCATTTGCACTGAAAGGGCTTGCTTTTACTGAATGGACCTAGCCTTTCCTCACCCTTCCTTAGCACAATCACCAGGTTTTAGCTGCTTTTAAATGAATTGACATTGAGCTTCTGTTGGTTCTAGCTATAGCCAGTGTTGGCAGGCTGTTGTTGCACAAGGTATGCACTGCTCTCGTGCACACTTAGGGTATTTCTCTTTCTCAACTCAGCTGTCTTCTATGTATCCTCTGTGTTGTGCTGTTAAAGAACTTCCTCCATTTTAGCCCAGAAGTGCCTGCATTCTGCTGGGCGGTAAAGCAGCATGCTGCATTTGTGTAATATCTCTGAACTGAAGTAACCCCAACGGAGAACTCTTTCATTATTGTGAGTGCTGGAAGAGACCACACAGCAGAACCAGATCTCCCCGCCCTGAGTCACAAAAAAAGGGAAATGTGAAATCCTGTTTTCAGCATTAAACAGCCAAAAAAGGCATCTGATTTGCAAGGTAATACATGCTAGAGGGGGCAAGGGACAGCTGGGTTCTGAAACATACTGGCATCATTTTGGAACTAATGATCTAGTTGTTAGATGCAAATGTAAGGAATTTTCCAGGGATGGAAGAGCCAAATTTTAAAAGCTATTTCAGTGTCATGGAAAATCTCCCTAAGAGCTTATCAGCCTCTTCAGACTCCTAAGCACTCTGTGCTTCCTCGCAGAGGCACATATGTTTCTCCAGTCTGGATATGGAGATCCTCTGGCAAATGTGTTCCTGTAGTTCTCTCTATTGTACTAGCAGGATCAGCTCATGATGCTCATCTTAAGGGTGTTTTCAGCAAATTTTGACAAGAGTTTTGCAGTGAGTGAACAAACAGGACTTTACTGACACAACAGCTTGTTTTCATTTGCCTGTAAAGCCTGTGAGTGTCTTAAGGGCTCTTCTCTGCAATGAAATCCAAAACTAGTTTAGGAGCCCAAGGCTTTTGAAGTGCCTCCTTTGCAACAGCAACAAACCAGGTAGGAACAGAAGGGCTTTTAAATATGAATGTTCATGTAATCTCACCTCAGGCAGAATTTTAGCCCTAAATTTACTGACTGCATTTTCTAATAGCAATCCTGATGAAGGCAGAGACCTACCAAATCAAAGTAACAGCTGTTTCCTTTGGAGCTTTTTTCTCACTGTGTGATTTTGCAAACAAACTAGAAGGACAGCTTTCTGAAAACTAAACAGGATTTGTGGAAAGAACTGTTTGGAGAAAGCTCAGTTGCTTTGCTGGGCAGAGTGATTCCGAGGACTGAAGGCACCCTGCAGCCAGCTGCCTGATCCTTGTTTAGGAACTAGAAGCCGTTTTCTTCAAGTTCAAGAGTGCAGCAGCCACAGGCATTGCCTTAATTATTTTGAGACTGAGGCTAAACTTTAGTTCAAAGAGTCTGAACTCACAGTGCAAAGTGAAGTTGAATTCAAACAACCATGGCACACTGTCTCCAGAAGAGGATGAGACTGGTTTTACCTGCTAGACTCATATGTGGCATCCCAGAGTCATTTGACCTATATCCTTGCTCTCACCTCAGCCAAACACTCTCCTTCAAGTTCCAAACCCCCTTGCTTTAAATGGTGCAAGAACAATAGCTAGTAGTCCAAGCATCTAAGTGCTTCCCCGAGTGGCTTTGCCCACTGGTGAATGGTGGAGAGGGAAGAGCCATAAAGCTTTTCCTGTCAGCCAAGGATGGGTTGATGGCATGCTGTTGCAACTTACTGATGAAGGACTACCCTGTACCCTTCAGCCTGAGCTGCACTGGTACATCTGGCCATTGCTGCTGGGTTTTGTAATTAAATAAGCATTTGAATCACTGGTAGGGAATCAGGAGGCTGGAACAGGGAGAACGTTGCAAGCATCTCTTATACTGTCCTGGTGCTGAGATGAGTAGTTAGTCTCTTTATTCCAAGCAAAGCAAACTTATTCAAAACCCAAGTAACTGCTAGCAAAGACAAGGGAAGGTTTGGCCCTTGCTGTAGTCTCTCAAAACGTTTCTATTTCACATAAATGCATTATGGGATTACAGCATGCACTATAACCTTCCTTTCTCCAACATAATCCTTCACAGCTGCCAGCATAGAAGCACGCCAAAACAGGGCCAGAGCCTCTAGCTACATATCAAGGTGGGCAGAAAAAGAGCCACTTAACCATAAACTCCAGAGCTGCCTTGAGCAATGAGTTTCCATGGATTTGTGCTTTTCCTCTCTTCTGCCCCGCTATGTCCTTGGCTTATTTCACGAGTCTCAAGCACATAAATAGGTTTGCTCAAAACACAGATATAATTCTTGGAATGTCTATGAATACTAAATAAAAAGAATAGATTATAATAATTTCCTTCTCCTGAATAAATGAGTCAGTCCCCTAAAGCAAATTCCTATCAGTCTTCATGTCTAGTTGCATTTATCTAAATATAATATCTGCAGCACTTACCATGTGCACATCATTATTCAGGGAGTTTTGTTAAAAAAAGCTCCATCTATTAGTGTCAGCCTCATTGACCTGATGTATGTCTATCATGGCTCGTTAATCACACATTAAAGACATGGGTGCGGTCAAGTTTAGTCCTGGAGCAGGTTCTACTTCAGCAGGTTTGAATGTCACCTCCCGTTGGGATCATTTATTTCCAGAGGAAAGTAACACCTTAGGCCTTTCAGGAAGTTTCATTATCTTTCACATTTCGCCCTTCACTTCATCTAAGTTTCAGCCATCCCTCCTCCTCCTGTTGCAGACGCGCTTCCCCTGAAGTCACAGTTCACAGCATCAGCCAGAAGGAGCACTAGAGAACAACTCGTGGTCGTTCTGGCAGCCCAGCAGCGTTGCTTCTGTGAAGAACAATAGGCTCCTGAGCTCAGCTGCTGCACCTTTTCTGTCCCTAACCCTCAGGAGTAATTGTCATCTTTCAAAATATTATTCACAGTCTCCAGAATACTTGGGGGCGAGGGGGGTGAGGGAGCAGGTGGCATGAATGCCATAGATTATTTTTACAAATAATTTATATTTGCATATATGTTGGAGTCACACTCCACAACATACTCCAACACAAGTTCTGTTGGAGAACTTCTGCAATTAAGCAACAAGGACATGTGTCTCAGATCTTAAATGACTTGAAAACTTGATCTGGGCCTAGCACAGATTTGTGCTTATTATATCAGATGTTATAACAGAGTCCTGATTTTATACACATACAGGGCATTGAAGTGAGTTCATCCATGTCTATCAGGAGTAAGCAGGCCCACTAATATTCTGTGAGAACAGTTGTACCATCAAGCTTTTAATTTTCCATTGTGAGAAATAAACAAATCATAGATTTTGCAAGTACTTATACTATGAAAATCTAACCGTGAGACTGTTTTGGGGAAATGTTGAAAAAAGGGCTAGGAATATGTCAAAAGTTAGTTTTTCTTAGACCCTGAAAATACGTTTCTGGAGTTCTCCTTTACTGGCTATTAATTCACCTTTGGTATTCCAGGAGAAAAGATTTAGGAATGTGGGAGCTCTCTAAGATAAGTCAAGATATAGAACACAGAATTGCATGTCCTGAGAACCCAAAGGCTCCGTGGATATCACTTCAGCACCTTATCTTTTCTCACACGTGTTTGCCATCCAACCCATTTCCTGGCCCTGTCTTGTTCTGTACAGCAGCTAGCACTATGAGGGTTTTATTTAATGGGCCTCTCTATTCAGGCCATCTTTAATGGGCCTATATACAGAGAATATATATAATCATACAGACATTTACTTACAAGTTCTGTAGAAATAGTTTTATTATTGTTTTTGATTGGTGTCAGACAGAAAATACTGGAGAGGCTAACTTCATCTGGATGTTCCACAGAAACAGATGCCATTAAGATAGACAAGAATTAAAAGCCTCTCTGGATTACTAGTAACTCTAAATACATAAAAGAAACAGTGGTACTCAGTCTTTTTCTAGTTGTGTATAGCATTTTATGAAAAATTAATAAACTGAATGTTTAGGATGAAAACATATTTTCGGTTTTGGGGCTATTTCTCATTCAGTGTTTTAGCCACAAATCTGATTAATGAAAATCAAAGTACTAAATCCCTGCACAGCGCTTCAAAAATGCATGCACAAACATAGTACCTGGAAAACAGAATTCAGAATTTACTGGCAACTAAATGGAGAACTGAGGAAACTCTGAGAGATAGAGCCAGGACCAAAGAGCAGTATACAGATACCTATTCACATTCTGATTCATACCTTATGTGTTCCAGGGAATCTTTCCTCATAATGCTTTATAGGAAAAAAAGCTATAGTGGAAACCAGGGAGAGTCATGTGAGAGGTTATTGTGATAATATTGAGAATATGGAAAATTACCTCCTTTGTTGCCACAGCAAGCAATTCAAAGTTGCATTTGTCAGCCACCAAGAGACTGAAGATCTTCTTCCTGTATCTAAGGAGTTTATTTGGAGTTCCAGGAGTGCAGAGGGAGTCTCAACATAGCTTTTCCTTGCCACATAGTTGAGGTTACCAACAGGTAACTCCAGGCACAATGTGTGAAATTCTGTTATTATTCAATTATTATCAATCCCTGCCTAAGTATTGCCATGAAAAAGAAAAGTAAGAATACAATAAGGAGATAATTCTCCGTAATGATGCAGTTTAAAATGTTGAAAATACATTTTTTACTTCCTATCCTTTTCCCTGGTGTTAGACTTGCTCTCTATTGCTCCTCGGGGTCCGCATATGGACGGTTTCCACTTAGCTGGAGGAGAACGGAGAGAGTAAATTATCAGCATTCAAATTCCTTTGCCATGTTACTTTTGATTTGTCTTTCCTAGTCTCCTTCCTTTTTACTTTTTTTTCCCCCACATACATATTTTATATGATACTTTCACACCTTATTCTTTCCTCACTGGTCAACAACTCCATATTAAATCAGAATTTGCTATGCTTTACTTGTTTTATGTGCTTTAAATACTTGCAATTTTTTCACTTTTCTACTCATGCAAAGAGCTCTGCCCACCTCCAGGTCTCTGTTTCTTTAATTGATCAAGGGCTGGGACCTTCAGAACCAGCCTGTGCCCCAGCTCTTATCATTCCATGCCCATACCCTGCACTGTATCCTGTGTACTCCCTTGCCAAGGCCTCTTCTCATACACCAGACCAGCCTCTTACTGCTCTACATGACATCATTGTGGGTAAAGATATATCTTGCTTTGCCTGAAACAATTATTTCACAGTGCTACTGGTACTGAGACCCAGAAAAGAAAACTTTAGAGTAATAAAGATGAACTATGACAACAATATTATAGAAATCCATACTGACACCATAAACATCAGGAAAATGTACAGTAGTTTGGTTTAGGATTCCATGCTCAAAGCTGAAGAGGGATTGGCATATGGGATCATAGAATCTCCTGTGCTGGAGGGGACCTACAAGGATCATGGAGTCCAACTCCTGGTCCTGCACAGGACACCCCAAGAGTCACACCCTGTGCCTGAGAGCACTGTCCAAACTCTTCTTGAGCTCTGTGAGGCTGGTGCTGTGAACACTTTCCTGGAGAGCCTGTTCAGTGCCCAACCACCTGAAGAAGAACCTTTTCCTGATAAACAACCTAAAGCTCTCCTGACACTTCATGCAATGCTCAACCCCAAACTCTCCAAACTTCAACTGTATGAACACCCAGCCATGAGCACTTTGTCCTACTGCTCTGCAGAATTCCTGAAGAAACAATAGAGGTTGATGAGATTTTTACAGCTTCTTTAGGAAAAAGAGAAAATATGAAATATCACAACCATCACAAAATTCAGCATCTTCCATTAAAGTAGTTTAATATTAATATTCCTACATGAATTATTATGCATGTATTCGTATTATTATGAATTAATATGCATGTATTATGTGAAGTTCTAAACTGGAGGTGGTTCTTTTGATTCATAAAATGGAATCATATGAGGAAAACGTTACAAATAGAGAGAAAGCTAATAGTTTGGAAATTTTTTTCCTTTTAAACCTTATCTTTCACCTGTTAGTTATTAATATTCCTATAATGACTTTTATTCCTTAATTTACAGTCTAAGGATATTTTGGTCTGTCTCTAAAAAGCAAACATTTAATCTGAAAATATGCCAAAATTTTAACACCTGTCTTCTGTTTGACGTAGATCACTGCAAACACTGACTTATTCTTTGCCTTTAATACTGCCTATCAACTATTCCACTTCTTCAGTTTTAGACATACTGTGTATTCAAACTGCTTTTGTAACTCTAAACTGAAAATTGGTATTAAATAAAATTGTAAAAAATAGTAAACTCAGAGTTTTATAACAATAATATTATGTGGAGGGAAAAAAGAATTTACCCACAAAACCTTGGAGATTTTTAATAACAAAATACAGTACAGAAGCTATTATACTAGGAGAGAAATTTTTTGGTTTGATTCTATTTTTTCATCATAGAGTTTACCATTCTATTATTTGACCAGCTCTTTTAAAAGACAATTATAGATTAACAGAAAAAAGGCAACTATTTTTAATCACCCTATTTATTATTTTGACTGGGAATAGTAAGATCAAATGAATATTCACTTTATATATACCCATCAAAGATAAATCATTCTGCAAGTAGTCCACGAGATAATGGTGGCTACTGAATTAAAAAGTAAAATAATAATCTTCCCTCTGAAGACATACTATCATTGGGTTTTCTTACTCTTTTACAATCAAATCCAAGTTTTTACCCTGTCTCAAACTATTCACTGTGATGAGTCTGTCTTGAGAGGGTCATTTTGGTAAAGCCTGTAATTTAAATCATTTCTATACATACCATTTTAAAAGGTGAGTTGATTTTACTATGATTACTTGATTAGAAGGAAAGAACCTGTGTCCCCTCTACCCACAAAGTCTTTAAGCAAGGGGTGGCCCACCTGAGTCCTTGAAGAGACTGTGCATTCTAAGTGCAGTTCTTGCACAACAGATAGTAATATATTGCACAGGTGGAGACTCCTGGATATCCAGGCCCACACACAATGCATGAAATGAGCCAAGAAGTGTTTCAGTGAGCTTTGAACTGCCTTGAGATCCCTAGGCTAACCCATCCTAACTCCACCTGTAATGGCCTAATCAGCTGCTCATGATCAATACAGAAACTCTGGAAAACTCTGCCTCCCTGATCCTCCATGAAAACTGTTATTTGTCACATGTTGCCAGGAGGCAAGGTACCCTCTGCTTTCAGCTTATATTAACATGAATAATTGCAGTATTTTTGTATTTACAAATCATCCCCTGTAAAAGTCTATTCATCTAGTAATTGATCCCTTATTTCTTCTTTCTGGAAAGATATCTGGGATAACTCTCTGCTGGTACTGATCTAGGCTGAATTGCTCAGCTCCCCAGCCAGTTCCTTTCTCTGATTCCTTGATGTCTCTATTAAATAAATGTTAATCTATGTAATCCTTTGGGGTTTGGTCTTATGCAAGGTTTTTTCCTTTGATTGGTTGGTTTTGTTGTTAGGGTTTTATTTCTGTGGTTTTTTTCCCCCGAGATAGAAAACTAATTCCCTCTAATATAAGACGTAAGTGTAATTTTGAAGGTAGCTTGTTCTGTTCAAAAGCCAGTCTGGATAAGACAGCATCAGGCCTGCCATATGTACTCTTTTACTCATATCTGAGAAGGTTTTGTGTGTTCAAAACAGCTGTACATGCACTTATGCTGCCTAAGGCATGCAACATACCATCTCAGTGGCACGTAAGAAAATACTGCACTGCCAGGCTGGAAAAGCACTGACTGCCATAGAAAGCAGTATCTGCCTTATGCCCAGAGGGCACTGCACCAGTGCAGTGTGGATACAACCCCCCTGGTCTAGGATCCTCAGCAGCTGTGACCATAACTCCTCATCAGTTGAAGTCCTGGAGCTGAAGTGAAGTGAAGGCCGGGAGCTGGATGCGGCTAGCAAGGATGTACAGCCAATAACTCTTGCTGTTATCAACTGACTCGACACTTCATCAAGCTTATCTTAGTACTGAACTCTTCCAGGAACCTCAAATGCTTTTGTAATAAAGTCAGTGGAACATTGAGCTATATGTTGTGCTGTAGAATCTGCTTGAAGAGGAAATGGAAGTCTCAGAGCTTAAACTGTATACTGGATAAGACAGTATCAGGTCTTACCCCAGTCCTATGCAGGGAATAAAGGGAATTTGGTCTCCCATTTTATTCTGGGGCTTGTTTCCTGAAGCAAAGTGGAAGAAGTAAGACTCAAAGCACATTTCTTTAACAGTAGTTTTCTTTTGATATTGTATTTCTGCACTTACTGAGGTGGTAAATACTGAGATGAAACTGCAGCTGCTATTATCAAGGTTTTGATGTCTGTAGGCACCTGGTTCTACTAGTTTTAGCTTTGTTGTGGAATGGCCTGGTGTGTTGGTCTGGTCAGAATATGGTTTATTCTAGTGACAAGTAAATAAAAGGCAACTCTTAGTTTGCCATTGTGCCAGTCAGTTCAGATAAGAACTTTGAAGACCTCCAAGTCTGCATGTTAACAGAAGCACATAAGGATGGCTGCACCAGTCAGATCAGAGCTCCATCTCACTCAGTGTCTGGAGGGCTGCAGCAGGCACAAGGATAAATGTAAAACGAGGGCAAGCGAACAGTGGTACTTCCCTGGGATAAGCTCTCAGACTACAGTGACTAAAACTCAGAGTGTCCATAAGATTAGGGGGAAAAAAATAAAGGGAAAAGAAGGTTTTAAGGTAATACTCTAAAACCAGGAGATCCTCACTGGCTTGGTGGCTGAATTTGAAATCTGCCTAGGCCTGTACTACTGACACCACTCACTGCCATAATAATTCCTACCAATATATGGCTCCTACAAGAGGAAGTGGTTTTTTGGGAGGGATTTATGGACTACACCTGTAAGATCAAGGAGAATAAGCTAGCCCTGGAGTGGAGTTATAGAAAATGTTTTAAAAAGCATATTTATATGAAGATGAAACAGTATGTCAGGTCTGGTTTGAAGTAAATGCCTGAACTGTATTAAAAGGTCTTTATCACCTCTCTGAGAACTTATTTGCAGAGTTTAAGGATGGTTTATTTATGGCTGCCTTCCAGGGCTCGAGTTCATGTGTTGGTCTGCAGCAAGGGGTGTGAAGCAGGTCTGAATTAAAGAGTCAGTGTAGAGAGACAGACCCTGCTCTGAGGTGCAGGGTTATTCCCTGGGAAAATGGAGAACACATTATTCACTCTACATCAGATCAATTTCCATCAAAGCATCAAAGAAAAAGAATTGCAATCTCTCTGTGATTTATTTTTACTTTTCTAAAGGATGATTAATGAAGTAGTGATTAACAATACCAGCAGAGATATACCCAGCAGGTCTGTAGCTAATGATGTGCACTTTACCAGTGTTTTTGGTTTCTGTGATTTTCTATTCTATTTGGTTCACGGATCTCTAAAGCTTTCTCTATCAAAAGAGCTGTAAATATCTTCAGAAAAAAGCAAGAGTGAAAACTGACTGCCAGTCACAAGAATCCTATTCTCCCTTTGATGACTACCTGTAATCTAGATCTCCTGTAGAGTTCTTCATCCACATATCTCAAAGCATTTTATAAAAGAGACTGTAAACATTGCCTTCATTTTATAAAAAGAGACTTGACTATGGAAGGAAGTGTTCAAGGTCACACTGAAAGTACTAGTAGAGATAGAAACTAGATGTCTCTCTTCTAAGTCAGGGAAAATAAGTAGTAACTTTTTATTTAATGATCACATCAAAAACTGAGGAAATAATCACACTGGCTCAATCCAATCCAAAAGACATGTTGGTAAATTAGCAAATTCATGTTGAAATGCAAAGTAAAACAACATTTGTTGTTGTTTTTCTAGCCAAAACATTTCCTCAAAGTCAAACCAGATTTGGAACTCTCTTCCATTTTCTACCTGATGACCATAATTATTTTCACCAGTACTAGGTGAGAGCTCCAGTTCAGAGTGTTATCTGGCCACAAATATCCCCAACACAGTACAAGTGTAACATCACAGAGACAAATGCTAAACCTCAACTTCTGTCTCTTTCAAAGGACAATCAGTAAAAATTGCTAGACATTACAATACTTTGGTACAAAGAGAAAGTGGACTAGATCTTCCATATGTTCAACTTTTCTGGAAAGAGCACAAGAACAAGAAATGTGCCAGAATAGCACAATGCATTCAAAGAAGTTGTCTACAGAAACCATAATGAAAACTACAAAAGTACATAATGTACCACTACAAAAGATGTGAGATACCAGCAACAACCCAACTGAGTCATATATGAACTTCTAGGTACAGCTACAAATATGAGGTATATCAGATAATGTCCATTAATTCAGTATCTTGTCTCATACACTAGCTAAAGACATGAGTTTGGAAAAAAACCCCCAAACCTGGGGCATTCATAGAAATATTTTTGCTGATATAATACCATCTTTCAGTGGTTTGAGGTTTAAAAATAACCTGTATATTCACCTTTGTGTTAATAGTCCATGATGGATTTACATTAATTCACCTAATGAAATTTAAACAAATTGCTGTCAGCACTTAGGGGTGATGCAGCGTGACCATCATGTGATATGCACACACTTGCACTGCCAAATCTTCATACTGTTGTCCCAAATATGTGTTCTTCCACATGGTGTGCTAGAGGCTGATCAACACAAAAAGTCAAAATGTTTATTTCATCTCTGTGCAGAGATGAGTGCTGGGTGGTAAACAGACAAAGCTGGCACACCTCCTGTTTTATATCCTTCGAACAGGGAAACATTGGCATTTCTCAGTAACAACCTGAAACCTGAAATTGTCATTGACCTTTCAATCTCTCCTGAGTCCCTGCTGAAAGGTACATTGCACACTTATTTTGCTGCATGTGCTCTGTAAGGAAGAGGCTTAAGCAAGTAAGAGGCAATCATATGGTAGGTATTATGTTATTTAGTGACTAAGGCTAACACAAAGTTCCCTTCTTTGGCTTTGTAGTTTGATTTCTGTTGTCCTCTTGTTCTTACTTCTCAGGTCATGGCTCTCGGTTCCTGAAGGTTTGGTTATTCTCTTGTTTTTCATAAGCTTTTTTATTTATTCTGTACTGTGCTTCAGTGAATTTTTAACCCTTTCATGGAACCTTTGTTCAACAAAATGGAGAAGGGCTTACACTGCTGTAATGCTAAGTAAAACTGGACCTGGTGTTAGACACACCTTTACAAATAAAGGTATCACTCATTTTGCTGATGCCTTAAAGCTGGGCCTTGTCTGGTTGTTCTTGTTTTCAAAACAACTCAAACACAATGCTACCTTGTGACCTATGTTTTGAGTTACACAGGAAATGAACTGAAAGAGTATTGTCCTGTGGATTGTTGGAAGCTACTGATCTGTGTCTGCAGCTCTTTGCTGTGAACACTTCCTCTCCCCCAGCCTTGTTCCAAAATAAGACAGCTGTCATCTTCTCAGCTAAATTGGGAGGAAATTATAACTACCTTTGATATGAATGCTGCCTTAGTCATCTCTGATGTTGAATCCATTTCTTTACAATGAAGCTTCTAACAAAAGGCCAAAACACTTATAGGAACAAATACTTATCAGATCAGTAATTCAGTTTCAAACTTTCAGCAATCTCTCCTTTGACAGAGGAAACACTACAATGGCAGGGACCCTCACCTGTCCTTGGGCTATGCAAATGTTGGAAGAAAAGATTAGTTTAATCTCCTGTACTCCTTGTTTAATCTAGGATGTGGCTGATACCACTCACATTGAATTTACAAAATGCAGAAGCAAAGGGTGAGCAAGTCCAGCTGCCATGCTTTCACCCTCTTTCTTGTCCATCACTTAAGAGATGACTGACTAAATTTTCAAACCTTTTAAAAGTCTTTGAATGCTTGGGTTTGGGTTTTTTTAAATCTGTTATTATAATTTTAAAGTGTAAGATATTTTAATCAGCAAACATTTTGAAACAAATTGTTCATATTTCTCACTTGGCAAATTTGGACAGTGCTTTATTGGCAGAGAGGAGCTAGTGACCCAAAAACGGTATTTAAAGACACTGAAGGTTGCATAAATACATCTGATTTGTGTGTTTAAGTATCAAGACATAAATACAGTGAAAGTATAAAGTCCTTTTTTAAGACTCTGTATGTAGGACAGGTTTCCAGAGCTGATGATTGCATGTAGCTCTCACTAGCCTCCCTTGGAAATGTACATACTCACATCTGGAAATTAGACTGCTTTTGTTAATTTTTTCAGCTTCAGGTCATCGGCACCAGAGTTTTACTCATTGTTCTATATATATCATGAACACAGAGTGGTAAAGCTGAGAGAGAGAAAAAAATCAAAGTGTTAAGCTATCAATGCAAGGCTTTTTAAAAACTAATTTAAAATTTAAAATAATTTCTAATTGGTCATGGATTCCATTTCCCTTTCTTCAGTTTCAATAATGTTGTCAACTCTTAATTTTTCAGGAAAACACGAAATGTTAAGTGCCTACTATCCTCAGGAAGAACTTAAGGAGAGAGAACTGAGATTTTGAACAACATATTAATCATAATGAAGGGGCTTGTGATCCTGAAAGGGTAAGACAATGCCAGAAAGAAGGCATCTCTTTTTTTGGTTAATTATTTTGCTGTAAACAGTATGCCTCAGAGCCACAAGAGAAGCTGACCGCTGCGTGTCTGTGTTGGCTACTGGGCCAATCTTTCAGTGCCTGGAAAGGATGGAGCTTTCAGCCTGTGACATTTGCTGGGGTTACCAGTGTTGTATTTGCAGAATGACAGCACTGTCTGTAACTGCTTCAGCTCTTGCAAAATTCTCACCTCACAAATAAAATGACCAGCAGTGATATTTGTTTCTCGCCTGCCTGCTGATCAATAAGCAGGTCTGGGTCAGCCTCCCTTTGAACATAAGCATGCACTTGCCATTGAATGGTTTACATTCAAAAATCACTGTCAAGGGCTCCATGTCGACTTGCAGGACATATATGTTGTGAAATCTTTGTTTAAAATATACATGGGACTTTCCCCATTTGCACATGAGACTTGGGATTTGTGTGGTCAGAGCTGTGTACCTGTGATGGTTCTTGCTTACTGTGGTTAAATAGGGTTACCACCTGCTTAGGATTGGCTGTGGCTGCATTTGGTTTATTGCTAATACTACAAGCCATAAACACATAATAAACTGCAGTCCTGAAGCAGTTTGGACATACAGACCAACAGGGAAATCCAGGCTCTTTCAAAGCAAAGGAGAAGATTGGAGGCCATTGGCATCTTTAGTATTCATGCACAGCTTAACTTGTGTCTTACAAGTTGGTAGATATCAGCCAGGTATCTTGTGAACTAATTGATACCTGCAGATGTGACTCTTGAAGAAAATTCCCCACATCACTCCTCTCTCACCTTGCACCAACATTCACAGAAGGTTTCTTCTGAGAACCATCCCATTTCTTCTTAAAGCCAGTGGTAATGTATAGGTTACCTTTACTGATGCTTGTGGTCACTTTCCTTCTAGCCTTAGTCAGAGCTTGTCTGCTCCATCTATATTTGGGATTTGCTGCTGGAGTAGTTTTTATAATGAGCCAAGTCAGTTCATAAAGGCTGTGTCACTGCTTGTGTCAGCACAAGGAAAAGTGCAGGAGTGTGCAGTCAACAGTAGGAAGGGGAAGCAATATCATATATATCATATCATATCCTATCTCTCCTAGAATTTTCCTAGCGTCCCCTAGTACAGATTACTTTAAATCTGTGTTTTCAGCAGGTTTTGCTGCTTCAATGAGAAAGACACTTATATTTTCTAACTGGTAACCAATTTTGAATCCTTCTCAAAGCTTCCTCTGCCTGTGGATTTCAGGCTTTCTTAATAGCTTCTAACAAGGCCCTTAAAAATTTAGAAGTATTTAGAAGACTTTACTTCTTTATCATGAATGGTTTGTTTCATCCTCTAGCCTATGTAGCTTGGCCTCACACCACAGAAGCCAGGGGACTCTGCTCTTTTATACTGGATGGGAACCTAGCAGCCAAGAATCTGCTCCACTAGTTTACCTAAGAATTTAATTTCAGAAGTAGGATTTAAGAAGGCAGGAGTATTTCAACCCCTATTATATTCTTCACATCACAATGTTATGTAATTCTACCTCTAATGATTTGCTTCAGAGTATTCCCTTTAGACAGTTTCTCTCAGAAAAACAATATAACATGGGTGACTCTCCAGCCAAGCAGCTCTTCTGAACCATAAAGAGCATAATTTTTGTTACCAGTATGGCTATTTCATGACTTGGTTCTGTAAGAACTCCCAGGTAAACTTCATCCAGTCCTGGCAAACATTCACCAATTCCTACAGTTTCTTTATCATGGTTTTTTTAATGCCTCTCCCTGTGACAATGCCTCATCATCAGACAAACATCAGCATATCCTTTCCTTTGTTGTTGAAAACTACAGCAAAATGCTCATTTTGCTGCTGCCTTTTGATGTTCTCCCTTGACAGAAAATGTGTACTTGTTCTGAATTATATTTATTTTTCCTTAGAGGATAAAATAAGGAAATAACAAACACAATGTCCAGAGAAAGAGTCCCGCTCCCTATTCCCATACTATGAGAAAAATGCCAGGGAAATGGGGAGCTATAGCCCTGGCTATGGATACACAACAAATGCCAACAGTTCAGATTATCATTTAGTGTCATTTATAATCAGGCAGTCCCCACTGATTACCATTCAGAATCAGAGCCTTATTCTCTGATAAGTACCTCTGTGCAAGGTACTGCCAAACAATTAAGAAGAGAAGCAGATGCTTACATGGATTTATTAGTATCTAGAGAGCTTATGTAATTTCTGGTATTTCCTGTTTCCAAGTGGACTATAAACAATGTTAAACATTTACATCTTCAAAGTTTTAATTGCTCTCCATAGGAATTCCAGTAAGATATGTGATGTACCCATTATTATCCATGTTTATGAGGAGTAGGAGACACGAATGGTGAGTTGTACAAATACTCATGAGGAGTTCCTGGCATCCACCTGTAAAAGAGGCCACTAGCTCTTCTCTTAACATAGGCTTTCTCCCAGCTACATCACCTATTTCACCTGAACTAAGAAATGAATGAAGGATATAATCATTTTGAGGATGTAAATATTCATTCACATGTGGGCTAAAAAGGTACCATCCACTTAAAAATTTTATGGAATCTCATTACAACCAGATGCTGCCAAGATGCCCTTCCCTGCCCTCATATTCTTGTTCAGTATCTCTGACAGCACACCTGCTGTGTGAGCACAATGACAACTTCTTGAGGAGGCTGCCTGCAGACTGAGTCTGGTGCACCTGTTCTGCTTGAAGATACTTTATATACCCACAGATACAGACGATTCACAAGAGTTTTCCTTCTTGGAAGCAGGAACAGAGTTTTGACCAAAGAGACTGCAGGCAGGAGTGCAAAGTGGTGGGGACAGAACAGGCGGTTTTTAACAGCACTCAAATCCAGAGCACACTGCTGAGTTTATAAGGACAGACCAAGGCACAGATGTGGAGCCCTGGAAAGACAGTGAAATCCTGGGCTGAAGCTAGAAGTGTGCCCAAACATGATGTATCCCACTTAGAATAGAAAACCCTTTTGTCCATGTATGTCTGTCTATACATCCTGGTGGTGTCCTATGGGGAACAGAGTTTTAACAGCCTACTGCTGCAGAAGCCTGGGTTTTCTTCAAAAACTTCTGAACCCATGGTCCAATTACAGACAAATTTGACAGAGAATGAAATCATGAGATAGAGAATTCCTTCACATTTGAGGAAAACAAGAGTGTGGCTGGCAGAGTGACTCTGAGTTGTCCACATTCTCACTAATGAAAAGGCTGCACAAAACACCAGCAAAAGGTGTACATGGGAGAGAGATTCTGCTGCTTGCCTATGCACTGAAGAGCTCTAGTCAGAGCCATACTTATCTAACCAGAAAAAGTCACTCTGTAGTCTGTTTACTGATGTCTAGTAAGGAGTGAGTTGACAAAATAGCTTTAATATAACAAAAAAACCAAGCACCTATAGATGTAAATCTCAAGAAATTAGGATTGAGTTGTGCTACATCTGGAACTAATTATTTTGATCCAAGAAATAGGATCTAAAGGGGTTAGCCTCACATTTTGTATCTATTTGGAAAACTAGCTCAATTCAACATAAAAAAGCACAACCCATCCTTGGTCAACTTTCAGTCACAAGAATTAAAAAAAATAGTTAATGGAATGCCCTGGATTTCAGCACTTTTGAATCTTTGTTTCCTAAGTACACACATGAGCATTTTTTACAGTGTTCAAGACTTAGATGAACATAAAAAAGTCTCAAAAATGTGCCCCTTGAATGGAGTCTTGGAAAGGAAAGATCTAAGATAAAATGTTGTCTGAAAAACATAACATGACTCCTGAGTCTCTGGTGAAATTTTAAAAAGTAGTTAAGGAGACAATAATGTTCAGTCTTGCTAGTTTCATTTCCATTGCCTTTCCCATCTAACATAATTTCTTGTGGTAGCACTGATCTGTAGGTTCCTGCCAGAACTGTGCAGGATGTCAATTACTTCCAGAAGTTTTTGAAAAGATCTAGATCATGGTCTGGAATGTGGTTTTTCCATCCAGGTAATCAACATGCTCACCTGCTACGGATTTTCTGATTTGTTAGCACTTTTATACCTTACAATTGCAAAGCACAACAATCTTTCACTTTCCACATTATTACTTGAATTTCATTTTCATTTTAGTAAGTGTACTCAGGAGATGTCTGTTCTGGTTTTGATCTGGTTTTCCCTATTTAGATCCTTAAATAGAGAGAAAGAGCATCTCTGAAATCACACATCCTTAGTGAGTTAGATTTTTAAAATAAATCTCTCTTCTTAGTGCAGTACTCTAAATATATAAATGGAGGTTAAAACAAATCTAGAAAATATTAAGAAAACCCTCTGTGTCTCAAAAGAAACTCAAATCCTATAGATTACCACGGCAAAATTGTTCATCCTTTGCATGGGCTTTTCACTGATATTGTATTCCTTATGTGCATGCAGATCATCAGAGGTAGCCAGGAAAGAGAAACACTGCTTGCCTGCATCTCTACAATGGTCCAAAGATATGATACAATTCAGAGAAGGTGAAAATACCACCAGCTCAATCTTTTTGGAGGCTATTCTCCCTGTGAGTCAAATATTTCCCCCTAACTAGTCCAGGGTGCTGTGGATAAATAGAACTATCCAGTTTTCTGATTATATGGGACAATTAAAGAGAAAAACTAGTTGAGATTGGTGATTTAACATTTTTTTCTATTTCTATCTATTTTCATCTATTTCTCTGCTGTTTGTCCCATCCTACAACTCTGGAGCAGGATATGAGATAGAAAAATGTGCAGAGTAATACAGATCTTAATTAAACTTTGCATAATTTTAAGTCCAATTTCCTAATAAAATCCAGCTAACACTAAACCACTGGCTACCCATCTGCTTATAGAAGTATAGAAAACTGGGATGGATCTCTAAAGATGAGCTGATTGATTTGTGGTCCAAGTCCCTACATGTAAATGCTGCTGAGTAGTCTAGATGGCAAGCAGAATAGTGCCATCTGCCCATATGTTCACACTGCTTTCTCAAAAAAGCAGACTGGCTTAGTATTTACACATCCACAGTGAGGAAGGGGAGAAGGGTGTGGGTTTTTTGTTGTGCAGTGCTGACTCTGCTAAGTCAAAACTGGCTTGTGACGGGCCAGCCTGCTGCACTGCAGGTCTGGAGGGCCCTATGGGACAGGTACACAAGGTAGAGGTATTGAAGATCAGGGATAAGGGCTTGAGAGACATTTCCAGACTTTCAGACTTACCACCTCAGAAACTGGAAACTGCAGCATCAACAAACAAATGTGCCTGCCTCTGGTTAAACCTGAAGAAAGTGAATAGGGAGATTGCATACCAGAAGTAATATTAAGCAAATTCCTGACTCCCTTGAGTGTAGATTCAGCTCCTTTTCTGTAAGAGAATTGTTCTATCTGCCTATATTTATACTGCATTTGCATCTTGAAACTTAAGTGCCAAGCAGCTGGATCTTTGCTGTCTCCTACTTGTGCCAACCTGTGGGTGAGCTTTCCCCAATCCAGTAACATGTCAGGCAGGATACAGTCACAGGAAGCTGGAGGAGAGGGAGAGAGTTTTGCCAGAAAGCTAACTTCTGTGCTTTTTACATTCAGACTGAGCAGGGATTGAGGGCTTTATTCTGTGCAGAGGTGGTGACACTGACAAACTGAAAACACCTCATGATAAGTGGAGCCAAACTCCATGGAGGATCATGAGCATGACCTCCTTCACAACATCTTTTAGTTTTTGAACTTCCAATGGGGGCATAGGAGGTATAAAAATATAACTTGTCCTATGCACATCTAAGTAGTATAAAAAATCCATAAAGAGGAGAAACTCTACCACCCTAAACAGCTTCATACAGGTACTCAATAAAGCATGTTCTCTATTGTCTGAAAAAGAAAAAACCATTAAGCTATAAACTGCCATCTAAGAGCTGCTAAACTTCACTTGTCAGAGCATCAGTGATGGCCTGAACTACAGAAAAAAAACAGTGAGGGAAGTTGTGGGAGACCAGACAACTTACCAGGTGGCTTTGCACTCACTGAAATGCAGCAGTTCAGACATATAATTTGTATTGATTTCCTTATTTGACCCTTTAATTTGAGTGCCTTCGGTAAAATACTGTAGTCAGTATTTTGGAATCACCAGATTCTTCCTTGAATTCCTGCCTGGGATTTATATGCTGTGTGCATGGAATAGCTTAATATTAATATTAATAGCTGGAGACAGTTTTTATTCCCAGCCAATGCTGGTGTTAACCTGTTGACATAAGTTTAATTTGGTACTTTCATTACTTTAATCTTAAATAAGTATTACCAAAAGGAAACTAGTTTTGAGAAAAGTGTTTTCTTGATTTTTCGTTAATCATTTGCATAAAATTCATCCTAGGTTTCCCTTTTTAGCAGAAACAATGTGAGTTAAGGCACTTGTAGAGGACATTAGTGATCTCATATAAAAGCCTCACTAACACCCTTGATTAGACTTTGGATCTTACCCTTTTAAAAATGTCAGTTGTGTCATTATTGCCTATAATTAAGGGAGAATATAACTCCAAATAAATGATTTAGTGCCTAAAAATAACAACTAGCTGTGCCATGAGATAAAATGTGCTTCAGCTCCCTGTGATTACACCATCAGCAAAAGGTGGAAGAAAAAGAAATATTCTCCCTTGGCATATGCAAAGCTTCAAAGGCAGTAACCAATCAACCTTCTAAGCTCAAGTGGTATCAGAATTGGAACTGTCAGGAACCCCATAACACTTCCCCAATAAATAGTTTCCCACAGTAGACATAATATCATTGAAAACATAAAGTACTCTACATTAAAAAAATAACGAACCAGCCCATGACATTATTTTTCAGGACAAAGCATTCTGATTTCCATGCTTGCCATCACACTCTTATGTTAGTGATTATATACCACTACCCACTGGAAGCACAAAAGGAAGATTATCTGTTGAAATGTGATGACAACTTTCAGTGACATCTCTTAATCATAGAATAACAGAATAACCCGGGTTGGAAAGGACCTCTGGAGTTCTTGAGTCAAATGTCCTGTTCAGAGCAAGGTCAACCGAAAAACCAACAGAATAAATGAGTAGCAAAAGTGGCCCAAGTCACTCTAGAGTTAATCTGCCTTTTAAGTCACCAGCAGTACAAACATTCTACAGGAGTAATAGGTACTTAGGCAGAGGACTTTGTTTATCTGTAACAAGAGTATGCAGCAAGAGTTGTACCAGTCTTTTCAAAGCGGGCTACACGTGGAAAGCATTAGGAAATGAAATGGCAGAATAAGGAAGTATTCTCCTTTGCTTGATGGAAAGCAACAGAGCTTACTGGGTTGCATGGTGTGACCTATGGAAGGACATGTGGTGGCCCAGTAAAAGAGGAAGTGGTAAAATCTGCTGAGCTTTGGTTACCGAAGTGTTAAGTTACAGAAAAGTGGCAAAGGTTTGTGCCTTTCCTACCTCAGACTAAGTCAGTAAGAAACATTCAGTGAAGACAGTCAAACTGCCTGGAGTTACCTAAACTTCATCTGTGAGATCTTTTACATCCAGCTGACAATTTAAACTCAAGACAACATCTAAATTCTTATTTTCTCCTGGTCTCTTCTCAAAGAAAGGTTTAAAAACATAGTAATAGGATAAGGCAATATGGAGAACACAAGTAAAGGCCAAAGAAGATATGTTTAAAGCAACAAACATGCATAATAGCTATAGATAAAGACATGTGGGTGAGTCATGTTGATGCTTTTGTGGATGCCATAGTTGCATCACTATCTGCTCTGCTACCATCGATCATGCTCCACCCCCACAAAAATTAGTAATGAAAACATGCAGGACCAAAGAAGCTATTCAAGTATACACTAACTGAATATCTGAGCCAAAAGTCAAATATTTGTCATCAAGTTTGGTAAACTGTTACTTCCCATCGGGTCCGATTTAGTGTTGTTTATTCCCAGGAACACCCATCATGTATTGTTTGTATTAGGATAGGGTCAAGAAGAGGGGAGAAACCAGGTCAGAATCTCAATCTCTGTGATTATTCTAGCCATAAATAGCAAGAAAAATTCAGAGTAGAGAGCAACAGAAATTTTGTGTACAACCTTGCAAATTTGATTTGGTTAGAATCAGAAAACTTAATTGTCTTCCAAACAACTCCTGTGTCTGGGAACCCAAATGCTATGTGGCCTAAATGAATAAATGTTTTGAGTAAGACCTCTGTCTTCTTCTATAAAATCATGGATGGAAATGGTGCCTGTGACTTTATGGAACCATCCTGGGCCCCTATGTTGACAGCCCATGTTTTATAACAACCAGGAGATGGCTGTTTCACATGACAGGATGAACAGCCAGATAATCCTGTAAGGCAGAGCACCTTACATCTCACTTGGAAGGCATTCCCTAAATGCAGATAACAGCTATTTATCCTACAATGAGCTCCTGTTCATTTGGCAGCCAAAGCTCTGTGAGAATTGAGTAATCCATGCTTTCTGCAGGCCTCTGGTGAACTCTGGTAACCCTTCTGCCTGCCACTGCTCACTTGTCATGGACTACACAGGCAGGTTCAAAAATTCTCTTGTGGGCTGGCACTGCCTAGAGCCACAATTTTGCAAACAGTTGTTTATCTGGGTGTCTTCCATTGCACTAGAATAACCCCATGACTGGGACAAAAACACCCATTGATAAATGCCCTCTCAGAGTAAATGCCCTCTCAGAGAAGCCACATACACAACAATAGCATATGTTCTGCATTTAACTGTGATTTTGAAAACATTGCATTCGTTGTAAACACATCAGCTAAGCAATAACTGTAGATGCATGCACAGGAAATGTAGGAGTCTTTGTTAAAGAAAGAACATCTACTGAAAATTGTACATACTAAACTAGTGCTTGCTTGCAGGTAGTTACTGTAACTTCCAGGGGGCGTTACGACATGTCAAATCAATTATTTCCATTTATGTTTTAAAATTTTTTTAATTATTAAAAGCAAATTTACATTAAATAGTATCTGTATTTTTTGTCAAATATGCACACTAGGCACAATGAGAAGCAACAGGAACCAACAGTGTAATTCAGATTCAGCTCCAATGCCTCTAGCAGTTAGGCAACATAACATTAATAAAATTACAATAAGAAATTGTTCAGTAAGATCTACTGTTCCAGTCAAAGCAGCTAACACACCGAAGGTTTGTACTAGTGTGCTCTTGTTAACAGAAATTAATAAAATATGTATGTATATCTATCTATATATCTGTTCACTTTGCTATGTTTTTGAACATAGAAGTATCATCAAAATATGTTAAAAACAGTATGAAAGGAATCCCAATGCAGGTCGTGGGATAATCTGGATTAGAAGGGACCACAGGACCACCAACTTCCTGCTCATACAGGATCTCCATGGGATCAGACCAGGGTGCTCAGTGTGTTTTCTGGTTACACTCTGAAATTCTCAAGGATGGAGATGACTACTTCTCTGAGCAGCTTGCTCCACTGGCTGGCTGTGCTCATGGTGGTACAGTTTCTCATCACACCAATATAGACCTGCCCTGTGTTGGATTAGGTTTGTTTCCCACCCTCCTGTCATCTCATTCAAATTTCAAACTAGATGTACATTCCTACATCTCATTCAAATCAATCACTAGGACTCTGGCATTAAACCTTTATCAATTTGCAGTGTCTCTATTTTTCCACTGAAAGCACAGATCCCTCTACATTTCATTTAAACTTTCTGAACAGGTAGTGATTTTCTGTAGTCCTCTGACAAGTTGTTGAGGACCACCACCTGGAAAACACTGTCAAAACACATTCCCAGTTAAAGGCTTGTCAAGTTTCAGCACAGAAGACTGGGGAGCAGAATGGTAGAGCACCAGTCTAATTGGAAAGATGACCCTTAGGAGCAGATGGCTAGCAGTGAAGAAATTTTAAAATCACCAATGAAGTAAATTTATGAAGCTGGAGACAAAAAGGTACAATAGAGAGAACATAATCTCTGTTCAATAAAAGAAAGAGCTGGCACCCAAACTGCTGTAAATCAGTTCTTTCAGTGGAGTTATATGCCTCTTACACCACCTCAGGATTAGGCTTGAAGTATCCTATCCCCTAAGGAGCTAATCCTTGTCTCATTCTATGTATCATCTTCCATGTGTCACACATTATATACCAGCAGGGAGTTGCTTGTTATGTCTATACAGTGCTGCACTTCATGGTGCAGCAATTCATTGCTCATTGACATCTCAGAAATTTTTTTAATGATGTGGTTCTGATGCTCCAAAATAGGGTGAACTCTGAATACTAAGTTTTATTTACATTAGGCATTCATTTAGATAATGTGGCAAATCCTACATCCTCACAGCATAGCTCAAACTCCTTTTGACACATTCCTTCTGTTTGAACAGATAATCTTTAATAATTTTTCCTTCTTTGGCACAAGTTAGAGGTGGAGAAGTCATTACAAGGATGAACAGTGCTGTCAAGAAGTCTGTAGCATGCTAGAAGGTGCACAAGCAGTCTACTTGTGACATTTTAGTGAGATTGAATGAGCACTACATTAAACAGCTCTTTTTTCTCTATAGAATGGAAGGAAAAAATGGAAGGATCACATTCAGGTTTAAAATAAGAGCTCTCCTAGGGATGTGGCAGTGCATAATTGCATTCTAAGTCTAGCTGAATTTGCAATCTGATGCAATCCTAGTATCAGTCACAAAGGCAGAAGTCATTCTGTGATATTGTTCTAGATCTTTAATTACAACCCCTGTCTAGGCAGGTATTTAAGTACATGTTAAACTCTCACTTCAACAGGATCACTCACATGCTTCCAAGTTAAGACACATGCTTGATTGAGCGTGTAGTTTAATCATGGCAAAGCCTGACTAATTCCTAAACCAAACTAAGTAAAGATTCTCACAGATAAAAGGAATTCAGACTGGCCCCTCAAACTAGCTGCAATACCCCACACTAGGCAGGTAAGGCACAAGGCCTAAATAGAAGCATGACACAAGATGATTCACATAGTATTGATCTTTAATGAGGCTGTTAGGTAGATTATTCACTGATGTAACTCTGACATAGCACTGCCGGCAAAGCTGACAAAACAATGCTGATAGGCAAGTGCTCTGATTTACTGGCAGAACAACAGGAGGCAGAGTGGGGAGCACAGAGGCCCACTGCCCCAGCTCTTATCTCTGCCACTTCATGCCAATGAGGTACAACTGAAATACAGTCTTCAACACAATATTCCTAGCCACAAATTCTCTGCAAAGCAAATGAAAAAAGAGAGACTACATTTACTCTTGTGCTACTGCTCCTGGTGTAACCTTTCCTCAGTCATTAGTTCAACATCCAATACATCTGCAGGACACAAATGACACCCAGGATTCTTAGTAATGTCTCAGCTAATACATCTACAGTCAAGGTATGCAATTTAATTCTGTACGATTTGGCTAAACCAAACTGGATTTTTTTCCCATTTGGTCTAATGGATTATATCCAGTCCAGGTTTCATGTTTCCAGTTCCTCCTTTTGGGATGGTTTAGTCTACATATTAAAAAAATACACCTTTGTTTATAAATATGAAATCTAGAAAGAAAGTAATTCCATTGCATCAAGTTGTTTCTGCTCAAACTTCCCAAAATAGTTATCTTTCAAGCAGAATCCAGGTTCAGAAAAACGTCAGCTCTAAAAAACAAGGAAGCAGTAATTTTTTAATTAGTTTTACTTCTAACTCACTTAAGATTTCAGCTATAACCATTCACAATATTATAATATTTAGGAGCACTACAGTTCTGGCTTAATCTGAAGTATTCCAGTTCCATCATGATTAGATTTGGGATGTGAAATGTTGGGGGTCTTTTTGAATAAACAAGTATTGGGGAAAAAAAAGCTTAGAGAAAATATTTAGATAAAAGTATTAGAATGTTGCTGTAAGTGACAAACCTGTGCCATCTCTTATAAATTCTGTCTCTCCAAAACTAAAAAATATAAAACAGCTATAGGGTCTCAGATATAAATGAAACTAATCTGGTGAGAAATACAAGAAATGTATCTGTTTATATGAAGACTAAAAAGGCAAAAGCCAAATTGATACTAAATGTAATGAAATCATGACAGACTTATAGATAATATACTTTAGCCAACCTGCTCTTTTCACTGTTGTCATAAACTGAGTCACTACTGATTGTAAGAAATACAAAGGAACAGAAAAAGCCCCACATCTTTAGTATAGCTGGTGCTTGGTGCTTACACTCATGAAACATTTATGACAACAAGGGCTTAACAAAATCTGTCAAAAGACCATACTTCCACCAGCACAGAGTTCCACGTATTTCAAATTAAAAAATATAACCAACAGAAGCTGAGCTATGAAGAAGGAGGTTAAGCTCCTGATAATTCTTCTCGGTGTGGACCTCTGTATGCATTTTCATTACTGACCATTAAAAAGAGGAATTGACCAGGAGAGGTAGAGCAGACTCCTGAGCCACTGAAAAAATTACACCACTTTAACTTTGCTTTTTCTTAATCCTTTTGCTGTTATGTGGCAAATAGAAATCTTAATTGTAGGAAATTATTACTTTTAGGAAGGCATAAACACACATGCTTAAACACAAATTAGAAAAAGGAATGTCCCTTATCTGAAACAAAGGAGAANCTCCCCTGATGCAGGAATTTTCACATAATGAACAAAGTCTGCTTTGACAATTCAGGTCAGGCAGAAGCAGTTCATAGGTATAGGAGAGAACACAGAGCAAGAGTTCAGCCTTCCATCTATATGGACTCTGACTTAGTAAGTACTAAGGCTTATACAGGTTTATAACACATCTAAATTGCACCATGAAAGGGCCAGATATGGCAAAGAAGCATCTACACAGAGGAACTTTGTTCCTGCAGATGTAGCTGTATGGGCCAGATAACTAAAAATTGCAGCCAGGCAACCTTGACATACCTCTTTTCCTCTGGTCTGCACTTGGCCTGTGAGATTATTGTGCCCTTGACCAACTTGCAGGCCTAGCAATGCTTCCACACAATTTATTGTCAGAAAAAATAACAATGTTTCAGGCATCAAAAGATGCCTATTTCATTCCTCCTGTAGCCAGCTTGTTGATCAAGACTTACCAACAAGTCAAGTTTTTCATCTTGTTTCCCTAGCACATGATATACAAAGAATCAGAGAATTTATAGCTTCTGGTGGAGTTCAATAGAGAAGTGTCAATTGTTCTTTGCTAAATCCTACTTCACTTCTCTGCACTGATTTTGTCTTTACACAAGCTATACCCCATCTGATCTGTTTCAGGGATCCCCACCCCATTGCCTATGAAGCAGTGAAGGTGAATGGAGCTAGCAGGCTGACCCAGTATAGTTCTCTTCCCATTTGGCAGTCATTTCTGGTGTTACAAATCTCCCTCTCTAAACTGCTTTTGTTAAATAACTTGATAAACTAGCAAAGTTAAACAAAAAGCACATGATCCTCCAGCATGGTAGTCTACCTACTTATGTAATTACATGAGATTGTCGTGACTGCAGTTTTGACATCTGCAAAAAAACTTTCTCTGAAAGTAGATGAAAATACATTTAAAACTTTCTGTAGGGAGACATTTTCTGCATGGTTGTTAATTCAAGGCTTATGGCATTTTAAAAATATTTTTTTACATTGAGTTTTGGTGTATTAAGAGAACTCGTTGTAGTACCTATGACCTAAAGCCACAATCTGCTTTTGTGTTTTCCTGCACAATTAAGCAAAAGCTAAAGCTGCCTGGCCTAGCTCAGAGCTGGTATTCTTCCTCCAGAAGAAAGGATGGTTTGTTTCAAAATAGAACCAAGATAAAAAGGCCATCAGCATTTCAAATCATCTCTTTGGCATTACACTACAGACTTCCTTCTCTCTGCCTGAGCCACATGAACTGTGTGTACCTTCCTCCCACACCTAACTCTCACCATACAGCTTTCTGTGTTGGGCTCTTGAGCAGAGCTCACTAGACACCAGCTCCGCTCTGGGGCTTGGCTCTAAATTAACACAAGAGAGCTCACTGAAGAGCTGGGAGCTGGAGTAGTACACGGGAGAATTTCTTTGCTTGGCTACAAGTCACAGCAGCAAGTTTCAAACATGACCTCCCAAGGGGTGAGGGAAAGAGGGACATGGACAGGGTTAACACCAAAGATCATCAAGCAAAGCCTGCAGAAGAGCTGGGCAGCTGCTGGGAGTCAAGCTAAGGCCTTAGTGGAGTGCACATCCACTAAATCTGAGTTTGAAGGCAATCTGAAGTTCAGACCACAAGTACAATTGCGCTGGACCTGCAACATGCCAATATCATTGGGAGAAGAGTGGTATCATTTCATTGACTTGTTGTCAAGAGTGTTCAAGTATTCCAGCTTGAAATGGAAATGTGTCTTTTCAAGAGTCTCAGAACTACATGTCCCAGGCTCACACACCTTCAGACACACAGTTTTAATTTTCAATAGCCAAGCAATGCCTCTTGCCTGAAAGCACAGCAACAACCCACAGAACAACAGCTGGAAAGCTGTACCAGTACAATGCTGATTTACCTGCAGGGTGACAAGAGGGAAAATGTAAACATTTCTGCCTTTGGAAATAAAAATTTGTGTGTGAAAACCATGAGCACATGGGGAAGTTGCAGCTCCCAGTGAAGGATCTGCTCAGCAAGCTTCCAGATAACAGCTGGAGCTGCAAAGACAGGAGCTGCAACTTAGCAAAAGAACAGACTGTCTTCAGCCTCTTCTAAAGGCTACAACATCTTGCTGTATCTACAAATACAGGTTGAGTGGTGTAAATCTGTATGGCAACAATAACTACAAAGGATTAGTGCAAGTTTCTATAAAAGGGACAGTAACCCCATGTCTTACAGAGTACTGGCAAAGCTATTAATACTTCAGTCACAAGATGCTATCTTGGTACAGTTATTTAGCTTTTACTTGCTATTAGATTTCTTCTGCTTTACATGCAAAGATGGCTGTAGCTTAGACGGCCTCAAGTCAAACAAGATTTATGCTCTCTGGAGGCTTGAGATAATTTAGAAAATGAAGAAAGATAACCCAGACTCTCTTTTACATGTTTATAATTTAGCATATATTCATGATCTCTTGAAATATGGGTATGTACATGGGATTTTCATACCTTCTTTTTCCTTAACTATTACCCCATCCAGATCTCTGATCTATGTAACATGTTTATGCCTGCAGACACATGTACAGTGCCATGTACAAAAACTTATGATATTTTAGAATGTTTTTCTTCCCAAATAGTAAAAGTACAAGTAAATTGTTCTCTGTAAAAAAATCTGAAAAAAATCCCTTCTGGAACTGCACGTATCTGGCCAGGCTGAAGTGATCTGTTTTATCGCTATTGTCTGACATTACATGTTACAGCATGGCATGGCATAACACATCAAACAGCATTTAGAGTCTTAGAACCATAGATTCATAAAATGGTTTGGATTGGAAGAGACCTTAAAGATCACCCACTTCCAATTCCCCTGCCATGGGTAGGGATATCTTCCACTAGACCAGTTTGCTCTGAGCCCCATCTTACCTGGCCCTGAACCCTTCCAGGGATGAGGCATCCACAGCTTCTCTGGGCACCTGTTCCAGACCCTCACCACCCTCATAGTAAAGAATTAATTCCTCATATCCAATTTAAACTCCAATCTTGCAGTTTAAATCCATTCCCCTTTGTCTTATCATTATGCGCCCTTTAAAAAGTCCCTCTCCATCTGTCCTGTAGATCACTTTAGGTACGAGAGGCTGCTCTAAGGTCTCCCTGGAGCCTTCTCCAGGCTGAACAGCCCCAACTCCCTCAGCTTGCCTTCAAAGGAGAGGTGCTTCAGGCCTCTAACCATCCTAGTAGCCTCCTCTGTCATGCTGTTGGCCCCAGAGCAGGATGCAGTACTCAAGCAGAGTACAAGGGGAGGATCACTCCCTTAACCTTCTGGCCATGCTCCTCTGGATGCAGCCCAGGATTCCATTGGCTTTCTGGTCTGCAAGTGCACATTGTACCTTTCAGTACACCAACACTTGNGGGATATCTTCCACTAGACCAGTTTGCTCTGAGCCCCATCTTACCTGGCCCTGAACCCTTCCAGGGATGAGGCATCCACAGCTTCTCTGGGCACCTGTTCCAGACCCTCACCACCCTCATAGTAAAGAATTAATTCCTCATATCCAATTTAAACTCCAATCTTGCAGTTTAAATCCATTCCCCTTTGTCTTATCATTATGCGCCCTTTAAAAAGTCCCTCTCCATCTGTCCTGTAGATCACTTTAGGTACGAGAGGCTGCTCTAAGGTCTCCCTGGAGCCTTCTCCAGGCTGAACAGCCCCAACTCCCTCAGCTTGCCTTCAAAGGAGAGGTGCTTCAGGCCTCTAACCATCCTAGTAGCCTCCTCTGTCATGCTGTTGGCCCCAGAGCAGGATGCAGTACTCAAGCAGAGTACAAGGGGAGGATCACTCCCTTAACCTTCTGGCCATGCTCCTCTGGATGCAGCCCAGGATTCCATTGGCTTTCTGGTCTGCAAGTGCACATTGTACCTTTCAGTACACCAACACTTGTAAGTCCTTCTCCCCAGGGCTGCTTTCAATCCATTCTCTTCCAGTCTGTATTTGGGCTTGGGATTTCCCTGACCCAGGTGCAGAACTTTGCTCTTGGCCTCGTTGAACTGCATTCACAGTTTACACAGGCCCACCTCTCAAGCCTGTCCAGGTCCCTCTGGATGGCATCCCTTCCTTGCAGCTTGACTGCCCTACACAGCTTGCTGTCACTAGTGAACTTGCTGAGGATGCCCTCTGGATCCCACTGTCCATATCAGCAACAAAGATATTCTAGAGTACTGGCCCCAATACTGACTCCTGAGGGACACCACTCGCCACTGGCCTCCACTTGTTTATTGAGCTGTTGACCACAGCTCTCTGAGTATGACTACTCAGCCAATTCCTCATCCATCAAGTGGTCCATCTGTCAAATCTGTGTCTCCTCAGTTTAAAGAGTAGGGATGTCGTGTAGGACAGTGTCAAATACTTTGCACAGTTTCAGGTAGAATAATGTCAGTCATCCATCACCTCTGTAACACCATCACAGAAGGCCACCAGATTTGTCAGGCACAATTTGCCCTTAGTGAAGCCATGTTGGTTGTCACAAAACACCTCTCTGTTTTCCATGTACCTTTGCATAGTTTCCACTAGGATCTGCTCTGTAATCTTGCCAGGCACAGAGGTGAGACAGACCACCCAGTAGTTTTCTAGGTGTTCCTTTTTTTCCCTTTTTAAAAATGGGGGTCATGTTTCTCCTTTTCCAGTCAGTGGGACCTTCACCAGGTTACTACAACTTCTCAAGTGTGATCTTCATCTGCCCATTCCCTTAATACTCACAGCTGCTACTCATCAGGTCCCCTAGACTTGTGCACCATTCCTGACACGGTCTCAAACCTGACTTTTTTCCTACAGCAGGTGGTTCTTCATTCTCCCAGTCCCTGCCTTTGCCTTCTGTGATTTGGGTGGTCTGGCTGGAGCACTTGCCAGTGAAAACCAAGGCAAAAATGCTGTTGAGTATTTCAGCTTTTTCCACATCACAGGTAACCAGGTCTCCTGTGTCCTTCCAAAGAAGGCCCACATTTTACCTAGTCTTCCTTTTATCATCAAAATACCCATAGAAGATTTTCTTCTAGTCCTCTGAGATCCCTTGCTAGATTTGGTTCTGTCAAGACTTTAGATCTCCTAGCTTGATCCGTGGCTGCTTGGACAGCAGTTCCTCACAGTTTCCCTATCTTTGTTTCCATCCTCTGTAGGTCAAAAAATTAAATGAAAGGGTCTTCCATCACCTAAACCACCAAACATTTCATGTCTTTCTCCCAGTAGCATTGGTTACATATTTCTGGCTTTGTTGAATTTAAACAAAATTGCCATTAAAAATTCTGCTAGGAAATTTTTATTCTTCTTTGCCTTCTACTTTTGCTAGCAATTCTCAAACGCCTAAAGGGATGACAAATAGGTTTGATATGGTCTGAACTGGAATGGAAGCTCAGGTGTGAAGGACAAATAGGTTTGATATGGAACTGAACTGGAAGTTCGCTCAGGTGTGAAGGACAATACAAGGTACAAGTAGAAGGACGAGTGAGCCAGGCCTTCAATGAACTAATGTGCTTGGAAGGGACCAGGATGCAGCACAGTGCTGCTGCTAGATCTGCTACGAGTCTGCTGACAGCTGAAATGGCACAGTGCCAGGAAATGCCAATTAGAAACATGCTCAGGTATTGGGTTTTGACCCTCTGTAAGTCTGATTTAGTAAAAATTCAATGGTTTTATTATGTCTGGTTAGGTTGATCTTATGTTGTTAAGATAGGTGTAGAAAGTTATGTTGCTCTGATTCTGTCTGGCTCATTTCTTAGGTAGTATTAATACTTGCTAGCCTTTGATATCCAAAGGCAAATTTGGGCCTAGTTCTCTAGGGAGTATTGTCAGTGTAGTGGACTGGACTCATGAAAAGAAGTGAGTTCATTTCGTCATAGATGAAGCTTGCAGGATTACAGAAGACAAACTGCTTAAGCAGCAGGCTTGACTTGGGATACTTTCTGTGCATCTTTCATTGTCATCCTGTTTTCCAAAACAAATGAGCAGTCCAGCCTGCAGAATTAATGTTCCGCTTTAATTGCATAGTGCTACAGCTTTTGCCTTATCATAAACAAACATCCTCATATATTTTAGCCTTGAATTAGTTCAAGGTTTTCTCATCTGTTGTTAATTCAAAGGCTTTGTTACTATAGTCACTTTCATTCTCTTTCCCTTTCATCACCTGTCACTTCCACTCCCACTCTGTCAATCTTTGCCCTATCTCCTAACTGCAGGAAAAAAAAGCCAACAATCTCCTCCATACCAGGGAAGAACACATTTTGAATGACCTACATATTTCCAACTTATCTTGCAATATCTGTTTCTAAGGTGACTGTAATGAAAACACACACAAATCAAGCAACCTCATTTTTGTCAACCTAATTTTTTTTCACTTTCCTTTTCTGTTTTCTGGATGTGATGAATTTTAATGCCTATGCATCCAAGAGACCCACAATCATGTCAGGTCACAGCACAGGATTGGTAGAGATGAGCACTACCTCAGCTGTTTTACTTACTGCAGTCTTTGTTTATCAGAAGCTGAGCCTCAGAGAATGGGAGCAGTGCTTTTTGGTATTCAGTACCTGACTAGGATTTGGGTGTTCCCACGCACTGAAAGGTTTCAGTCCCAAACTTTGACACTAGTTTTCATGGGAAATCACCAAATCTATGACATTGTAATGGGAAGTAACAATTCTTGCCTGTCCATTGCAGGATTTTTGAGATGGCAATCAGTTTTTATTACTAATCTCTACAAGGCCAAACACAAGAGAATACTTATCTAGATCTGCAAAAATGACTGTATTACAAACACTGTGAATAATTGGGAATAGCCAGTAAAATGTTTTGTGTCATGGCTCATCTCGAGTAGTTTCTGTTTTGTTGTCACAATGAAGGATCAGGTTGGAGTTAGATGTCCAAAGCTGTAAGCACAGAGAGAAAATGGCTTCACCTAAATTTCCAGTGAGGCATTTATTTTCTGAAAATGCAAGGAGAAGCAAAAGACCTGGGATATGCTAGAGAATGAGTTTATAGTTCTTCCTATGCTCTGCTGTGTAGGCATGCAGAAGACATGCCTACACAATGGAAATTAAACCAGACAAGACTGAGACTGTTGATTTACTGGTTTAGTAGTTCTACTGAGGCCAGCTGTGTAAAATAACCTAAGATACTACTCAGCTACACTTACTGGGTAAGCATGTGAGTCTTAAACAGTCTGTGGACACTACATGTAGTACAAACTTGAGAGAGAGAGGAAATTCCTCATTTAATCCCTCGGAGAAGCCATCATGTCATTAACCAGCAGCTATTTACATCTTTTAGCAGCTGCCTTTCATTCAGAAGTGATTAAACCACTCAATAAATTCTCACCAACAGTAACTGCTAGAAATAGAGTCCTTTTAAAACAAACAAAAAACCCCCCAAACAAAAAACAAACAAACAAAAAAAAACCCAAAACAAAACAAACAAAAAAACCACCCCCAAACCCCCCAAAAGAACAAAAAAAAACCCCAAAAACCCTCCAAAATTCCCCCCCTCAAAAAAAAAAAAAAAAAAAAAAAAAAAAAAAAAAAAAAAAAAAAAAAAACCCCCCAAAAAAAACAACCAAAAAAAAAAAAAGGAAAGAAAAAAAAGAAAAAAACCCCACCAAACAAGCAGTCCAAAAGACAAGATATTTCATGAAGAGTGAGGATTCTCAACTTCCCATGTTGAGGATGTAGTTCTGGGAGCTCCTCTCGGCCTGTTCATGATCATGACATAGAGGACACTGCAGTTACCGTAGCAAATTATGAAAGTGTTGATCACATTCATAAGCTGACAGCAGCCTCCTCCCATCAGTGCTGCATCCTGAGCAGCTAAATCTACCATCCAGATCTCTGAAAGTCCACCTATCTTGAAAGATCAGATGGCTCATCTTGGGGGAGTCTAAGGCAGACTGCATAAGGAAGCACTTTGAATAATTCACCATTGACCATCTTCCTTCTAGGCCTGTATTATACAAGCACCATGCAGTCTGCCCCTTCCAGTGAAGCAGTGGCCTAAAACTGAGCTCAGTTTATCAGTTTATCTATCAAACATCAAGAAACAAGTGATTTGCCAAAGTCACACAATAAAGCTGATACTTAACTAACTGAATCCTTCCTCTTTCTAACTATTGCGAGGTGCTCCTGTGAGGTGGTCTCCCCTTCTGTTGACAGGCTGACAGGTGTGCAGGTTTCCTTGTTTCCTCACACAAACGGCTGTTCCCTGATGATTAGCGAGAAGCCACACCCATCCTGTCAGACCCAGACTGAGCTAGACTGACCTGGCACCTCTGACTGCCAAGTCTAAATACCATCAACTGTTATGCCTCAGTACAGAACAGATGCCCCTTAAAACAGTCACAGCTGGTTTATACACAACAGACCGTCTGTTCATGCAACACAGATGGCTAGGAACAGAACAACTCAGGGCTTTGCTCTTTTCCCTGGCTTCAGGTCAAAATAAAATGAGGAGTTTGATCTTCATATTATCAGAGACACGACCTGTGACAGAGGAAGGCTTCTGCAACATGTAGGACAGTGTCACAGTCAGAACAAACAGGTGGAGCAGATATCTGGAGAATGCTCCAGGGGACTGTCCCATCTACCTGGGATATTCTCCCAGAGAAGAGCAAGGTATCCACATAGTACACTGCTCCTCTAAGCACATGCACAGATATAATTTGCTTCTAGGGACCCTTGTGTCCTCAGATACAAGGAGAAAGAAATATTTTTATGATCACATATTACAAAATTATGAAATGCTCAGATGCCCCGCTTAGCAGTATCTAAGAAGAGAAGGATTTTTAAAAAGAAACAAGCTGCATAAATATTGAAAAAAATAAGCCTTGAAGAAGAGTACAGACTAGATCTAGGAATCTAGGATTTATGGCTCTAGAGAATCATACCTCTCCTCTAACCCATAATTCATCTGGAATGCATTTAGCTGACTGTGTTGCAATCTTCTATATTCTGAGGCTCCTATTTAGAAAAATAGAGCTTGACCAAGATTGAAATCTGGTTTCCAGTATGTGGATAATCCAGCTGAGCTAAAGAAGATAATTTAGGTACCTAAAGCAAAGCACTTATGCCCATATACATAAATGCCTTACTGAATAGGGATTAAAGTAATCAAGACATTTTCTACAGCTGAAAGATTTGCCACTGATGTGCATGCATTGTGTTCATGAAACACCAAGAACACGTGAATTTTACTGCCAGCATTACAAAAAGACAGTAACTACAATGATGTAGAAAATGGATATATTATAGAATCATAAAACAGCTTAGATTGGAGTGGACCATAAAAATCACCTAGTTCCAACCACCCTCTTATGGGCAGGGACACCTTCCACTAGGCCAGATTGCTCCTTGAACACTGCCAGGATGGGGCATCCACAGCTTCTCTGGGCAGTCTGTTCCAGTGCTTCACCACCTTCAGATCAAAGAATTTATTCCCAATATCGAATCTAAACCTATGCTCTTCCAGTTTAAGTACCTTCCTCCTTGCCCTGTCACTACATGTCCTTTTAGATAGTATTTTTGCATCCTTCTTGTACGTTCCCTTTCTTTCCAGTAGGTTTCTGTCCTCTCTGTGCTGTAGCAGCCCTTCCCCTACTGAAAGGCTGCAATTAGGTCACCTCTTCTCTTTTCCAGGCTGAATAATCCCAATTACATCAGTCTTTCCCTATAGGAGAGGTGCCCCATACCTTTAATCATCTCTGTGTCCCTCCTCTGGACTCAGTCCAGCAGGTCCCTGTCCTTTCTGTGCTGGGAGCCCAGCTCTGGATGCAGAGTTCCAGGTGGGCTCTCAGCAGAGCAGAGCAGAGGGGCAGAATCCCCTCCCTGCCCTGCTGCCCACGCTGCTTTGGATGCAGCCCAGGACACCTTTGGCTCTCTGGGCTGGGAGTGCCCATGGCTGGGTCATGTCCAGCCTCTCACCACCAAGTGCTTCTCCTCAGGGCTGCTCTCAATCATCCGCCATCCTATATTGATACCTGGAGTAAATTCATGATAGCTGTTCAATAGCTAGAAAAAAAATTATTATATATATATGCTAAATCTTTAGAACTCTCATTTGAAATAACCTAATTTTTGCTGTGAGATAATTACAGACGAAAGTGTACTTTGCTGCATCTTCTCCTATTAATATATAGGGCTTACTGAGATCCTATACAGGCTGAAAATTCAAGTAGGACATGAAAAATGATCCTTATTTAAAAACCTGGTGTGTGACTTATGTCTGGGTCTTAAAGATTTCCCCAGGGCTCTCAATGAACTGGGATAAAACTCTATGAATGGTAATTGGGATGGAAGGGTAGACATACTGAACCATGTTTCCAGTTCCTGCTGTAAATAGCAAACAGCTTTCAGAATATTGCTCATCTTTATATGAACCCTATTCCTATAAAAATTACTTCAGTTAGTTCTACTGTCATTTCACTAAAATGGGTAAAACAACATAACTTACCAGAAATTAATGACCTCATCTTATGCTTAAAAAAATGTACCCACATACTAGAGTTGAGTAACCTTGACATTCACTCTCTGACTTTGCTTTCCTAAACCTCAGAATGAGGCAGGTTTATGAGCTGCACATTGAGAGTTTGCCAGTACTTTCAAAAGAATATGCTCTCTTGTTCCATTCAGGTGAATTTGGGATTTTGTTTACTCTTAGTAACCTCTGTGTTCTGCTTATCTTCACAAGTGTCCTCGGTTTACTCTAAATGAATTTTAATTTTCCACAGATCATTGCCATCTTCTGACCTCAGCTGTAGCAAGCCAAGTCTTAATGTAAAGCCAAAGCAATAATGCAGGTGATTGATGAGAAGAAAGTGTTCTGCAAAACATACACAGAGAGAATACCATTCTGACTAGAAATGTTTTTCTAGAACTACAAGAGCCCACCTGGAAAAGCCATAAATAGCATGTCCCATCGGCTTTTATTCAGTCAAGACCAGAAGTTCCTTGAGAAGTGGGTGACAAAATCTTCAATCTAGTAGTCTAGAAGGTATTTGCTTATTTTTGTTACTGTAGTTGAACACATGCATCAATCCCACTCCTTAGGATGTGAGCATGAGTTCTAGAAATTGAGAATTTTCTTAGAACACAGGTATTTTTAAGCTTTCAAATCACTTGTATCACCCTCATGCTTTGGCTGATCATGTCTATCATTTCCTTGTCTATTTCTGAGATGCTGATGTAAGTCCCTTCATTCTCAAGCCACACTCACAGTATCAGAGCAGAAGGTCACACAACTCAAACACAGTGAGACAGACCAGGAAATAATCTCCCACTCTAATGAACAGCAAATATCTCATTCTGCATTTATCACACATGCCACCCTTATTGATGTTGCTTTATTCTTTCATGAAAAAAAAAAAGTGGAATATGAAACAGGCAAAGACAGAAAAATCAAAATTATAAATAAAAAAACCCAGTGGGACTGAAGCCCAAAACTGACTCTTTTGCCATGGAGCTTGTCTAGATTTGCCCCACATAATCAAGATCACTGTCCAGATAAACAGGAGAATGACTAGGAAAGGAATCAGTATCAGCACAATGAGAACAAAAGAAAAATCATACCTGTGAATTGTAGCCCAAGTTTCAAGTAATACTATATAGCTGTTTTCTGTACACAGATGAAGTATGAAACATTCTCCTGTGAAATTCTCTGATCTAATGAAATTGTCATTGTAACAGTATGTTGGAAACAAGGAGAAGAGTAAATAAGATCTTCAGCTGCAAGCATGTTTGCTTTGGGCCTTTAACTGCTCCTGTTAAGGCAAGACCTTCTAGAATTATGATGTCATGCTGTACCAGCCAGTATTACATGTATGAATCTTGTCAGAAAAATCCTGTCCAGCACAAGAAGACCCCTTAACAGATAAACTGCTGGCTTTCAATGGCATTCTTCTCTGTAATCTAAGAAGAATTTATTTTATGGAGAATTCCCATAATCAGGAATTGCTTTTTCTTAAAAATAAAACTGAAAGTAGGTCTAGGATGCTTTGTTTTACAAATAAGATCTGAAAAGATTTTCTTTTGCTGTCTCCTTGAGTTAACATATACTGTTTTGAACAAAAAGTTCTTTGGGAAATGAGTAGAGACTCTCAGCATGGTACTATTAGGAAACATTATGGTCCTATGAGAAATGGACAAGAATGGGACAAGATTGTCAACTGAGTCTTCAACTTGAGACTAAACTTGTTCAGTCCCAGACTAGTGACCTAAACAAAAGCAGTAAGGTGTAATGACCCAATGCTTTTCTATTCTTCAAAGAAGAGACAGTTCTCATTGCTCATCCTCTGCTAGACCAACCTGTATCTTATAGCAAGAGATGACAATTGTTGCTTCTGTTATGCACTTACTGCCTTAATTTGGTACTCTAGTCCTGAACATAGAGTTAATTTCTACTCCGTGAGTGTGTTTCTCAAAGGCTCGTTCTTCCAAAATTTCAGAGTACATAATGTACTACATTATTTGCTCCAGCTGAATATTTAATAAAATCCCAAGATTTTGAATATGAAGAAAAGAAGCTCCCATTCATTTCTGACAAGGTGAGATGAGATATAAACACTAATACATATTATGCACAAAGTAAAATTTGACTGATTACTGATTTACAGCTTGGCAAAAACCTGTAGACATGCACATGGGAGGGAGGATGCAACAGGTGAGCACTCACACTGCCCTGACTGGGATTGGCAAAAAATACTGAACAAACTGTAAGTCATTCAGTGGCAGACACATATTTGCATGATAAACTGGCAGCTGCCACTAAAAAGATATGTTGCTAAGTTAATTTGCACATTCTTTCCAAGAAGGACCTCCTGCTTTGACTGCTTTCCAGTCTATAGCTGGAAAGCCAAACTTTTTCCCAAACACTGCTACCATTAAGCAGTGCAGAAAAAGTGGGATTCAGAGCAGTCAACAATTCAGTGAATGGATTCCACCTCTAAATACTGCGAAAGAGAAGCTATTTAATGCAAGAGCACGTTAACTCAGTGGACAGGTGGACAAAATTGGCACTAGCAGAAGCTTGCAGTGTCCATCACAGTTAGTTATGAAGTAGAGTTTTATGTCTACAGCCAGGGCTGGACATAAATTAATGTGTAACTGTCATTTTCAGGTTTTTGAAGAGGTTAAAGTGTAGTGCTATTACATGGAAATCCAGGTGTTTGGGCATCATAAGGTACAATGAGATTAATTCTTTTCCATGTTCAAGGTTTTTAACATCCTTTCCTTTATCCATTCTTCATGGATATTCCTACTGAATTCATAATGACATACTTGGTCACAGACTGTGGTAGAAACATGTAGAAACAAATACAAATAGATGGAAAATAGAAATAGAAACACAGCCATCTAGGGATGGACATGTCCTCTCTGGACATTTAGAGGAAATGTTGCTGTCCTACTATATTCATCAAGTAATTGGTCAGACAAGCAATTGGGAAAGCAACTGGAAATGGAAGATTTTTAAAATTAAATGCCTAGATGGATGCTCTAATTCACTCTAAACCTGAGGCACTAGTAGGTGCATTCTGTTCCTAGATACTCATTACCTAATGAAAAACTTAAAAAAGAACCAATATATCTGGTTTTTTCACTTTCATGAAGGCATTGGGCAGAACACAGGAAGCCTTCAACTGTGTTATGGCACATTAATCTATGAAGAAGTTTATGAACAAGAAGAGCAAAGCAGTCAGCCATGACTAAAGGAAAAATCACTTTTCTTCTTTTTGCAGTTCTCTTTCTGCTGTCTGAATTTACAGAACTGATCAACAGCTCTGAAGTAATTCACATTTTCTCTACTGTGCTCATCTGATATTGGCCAATCAAACCTAGCTTGTTGCTCATATTCCACCCCTTGACTTAAGTACAACAAGAGGCATAAGTAATTAATTCACTACCTCTCTGTTGCAGATGAAAAGCCAGAATTATATACCCAAAAGAAAGCCTGACTTTACTTTTATATTGCAATCCCAAGACAAGGAGAATGTCTCTCTTATCTCCCTGTGAATAGTTCTTTTTTTTCAGTGCAATTCTTTCTCTATAGGTTTTCTTGTTCATTCCTCCCTTCAGCTTCCACTGCCAATGTCATGTCGGACTTCAGTACAAAGTTATGAATGCTTTACTGGCCTTCCTCTCTCATTGTTTTTAAAACTGTGCAGTGAGCAGGACACTCTTCAGTTAATTCATTCTTAAGTGAAGGTTCTGTTTTGATCTAAATGCTAGCAAAGTGAACAAGGGAAAAGAAGAAGAAGCCAAAACACACAGAGACAATAAAGTTAAAAGTAGGCTGCCACATTCAGGTCTTTGTTGCATTTTCCTCCTCATGAAGACCTTTGACTCTGGCATCTATGGCAGGGTAGAGAATGAGTCTACCATTATTTTCATGGCCCTGATGAATGAACTCATTCTAGATGGGGAAAGTAAATATTATGATGCTTGGCACTGGATCCCTATAGCTTTGATGTTATTTGAAGTTTCCTGCTGCTTCAAAGCAGAAAGAGCAGTGACTTGCGCTGTTGAGATTACAAAGGTCTGCCAACAAGGGTGTAGCTCACGTACCGATCCGCTAAGGTCCTCAGTGCCACTGTCATCTGGCACTCAACATCCTGCCTCATTCCTTCTCATGTTTACACAAATAAAAAAGCACTGTTGACACTTCTGGGATCTTGTTCATCGAGGGCCCACAAAGCACTTTGCAGAAGATCAAGGCATTCAATGTATACAATAATCCCACTAAATCCTCACCAGTTTCACTGTTGTGGGCAATAGATCATTTTACATTGTTATTATATGCTGACAGCTAGCTAGATAGTCTAGCTCTAAAAATACCATCTTCCAAGAAACTACAGAGCTGGTCACAGAATAGCTATCATGACAACTAACAGACACATTGCTATTTTGTTCTCACTCAATGGAGCTCTCCGTTGCCTATTGTGAAATGGCTTCTTCTCAGTATTTTGTTGGCTCCTTAGTTTATCAGTGAACAATGAAAACTGTACACCAAGTCACTGTTAGAGGAGTCCTTGATTTGATCTGAAGTGCATTTATCCAGCTAAAGACATTGTTTGGAACTGAGTAAATCTTTCTGTAATGACACAGATTTAATTTCAGGTGAATAGTATTTCAGTGACGGGCAGGTGAGCTGTTAAGATCTTTGTCTGCACTGTAGAGATGAGTTTGGATGCATGTAGCTATGAAAACAGAGGGAAAAAAAGCGGATTATTTGATGATGATGATGATGATGATGATGATGATGATGATGATGATGATGATGATGATGATGATAATGATGATGATGATAACAACATTAATATTAATAATAATGCTGAAAACCAGAGATCCTTCATCTCAATAAAACAGACAAAATATTGAGCAAAGCTCTCAATAAACATTGTTAGAGAAAGAGAAAACATTTAGCATGAACTGAAATAACACACATCTAATTGGAAGGAAAACAGCTAAATGTGAAAATCTTTCCTAACTCAACACAGTCACCTTTTGAATGAGTCAAACTGATTGATGACTCTTTGAAATCAGTGTAATAATAACAAAGTAAAACTTGACCTACAGAGTCTAATCTTAGCTCTCAACTTTAATCAGTGAAGACAAGAGATTAATGTATGCAAAAAATCTCAATGTCAGAACTGCTGACATATATATCTTACTGCTGTAAGTGCCTCTGGAGACCTTGTCTGGCACCCTCAGTGCCAAGCATTATATAAAAACCTTTTCTTTGCTGTAGAGTTAACAGTCAAAATCGAGGAATAAATAATGGAGAGAGAAAGAACACATTTCTAAAGTCCCAGTCACAGCCACTATGCAGTATTGTCTTCTTTGTGGATTGTTGTGTGGTTAGAATCAGATTTATTGGGAGATAAAAAATCTGGTAACAGATCATCTTCAGTCTGAACAGCGCTACATGAAAAGGCAGAATGTTGGCTGAAAGAAGAATCATACACCCAGTCCTCGGCTTCCACTGATGATATAATCTCTGACACAGCTTGCCAGAAATAATTGCATCTAATAAACTGAGAGAAAGCACAATTGAATTTATTACAATTGGGTCATCTTAGGCAATTTCAGCTGTATCATTCTATGCAAATGATCCCTGCATTCTGATCCACAAAACAAATCCCCCAAATAAGAAACCAAATGCAGTGTTGTGGTGGATAAATTCCTCAGTGCTGAGAAAGACCTATCACATGCTGACAGGTTGTAGGTAGGCCTCTGAGAAGCTGCAAGACTCTTCAGCTTGCAGCCAGTATTTAATCAAGAAGCTGGGGAACCCCTTCTGTCTTTTGGAATCCTTCCACCACTACCTCAGAGCTGGGAGCTATCAGCAAGTGCTCTCTGGCATAGGAGCTGTACCAGTGGAATACACTAGGAAAGGCCTGCACTAGTGGTGGACAAGTTAAAAGTGGCAGGAGAGGAGTTTCCCCAAGCCTCCGTCTCAGTGACCTCAGTGATATGTGGCCATAGTCCAACAGGAGCACCACAAGTGTGCATTTCTGCTCTGCATAGAAGCAGTGATACTCTGAGAAGAGCACACCCTGCCCACAGCATCTCCTGCAGAAGGAAATAATGAAAAGACAAGGTATCTTGAGATTCCTCTTTTTCACACAGTCTGTCATCAATACCTCTGACCATTTTGAGAAGAGGTAAATGTTACATGTATTGTGAAACAGGAGAATTTGGCCTAAAAATATTATCTGCAAGTTCTCTACACAAGTATCTCCTGACATCAGTGGAGATAATTTGTTTCGAGAGTGGCTTTGCCCCCACTTTAAAAGCAAAAAGAAAGAGAGTTTGTTGCGAATTAACAATGTACTTCTTCATCACTGTGTGTTGTCTGTTGACAATAATTCAGCCAATTTTTTATGGGTAGCATCTCATCTGTTATCCTAAAATAATTCAAGAGTATATCTGTATAAATGGAAAAATTTGGCAAACTTATCCTTGAAAGATTGAATTGCCTTCGAAATATGACCTTTCTTTTACATTTCACCAGCCCTTACTGCTCAAATATAATTCAGGCTTTTTGAATGTATACATATTTGCTTTCAAATGGAACATCTTCCACACCAGATTATGCTTCAAGACAGAGCTTACTAAGGAAATGGGTTGCAAATTTTACTTGGTTACTCTTTTCTCTATTATATTTTAAGGAACTTGTTTTACAGTATTTTTGTCATATGATGGGAAGCCTTCACAAATACTCAGTATTTCCATTGAAATATTGAAAAATTCCATTAATATTGAAAAACTAATTTGTTTCAAATATTATAACACTTAAAAAAGGTTGGTTCTAATTGTCTGGTTTGTAGTTTTAAGTTTTTAGGTGTTTTCTTTTTCTCCAATGAGGGTCAATACTTTTACTTTCAAAACAAAGGTATTTGATCCAGAAAGTCCTCTCTTAGCACCTATAGGGACCACATACCAATTTGAAGGAGTGTTAGTGGTGTATGTGTGTCTGTGTGTCTCTGTGTTTGTGTGTGTCTGTGTGTTCAATCTCAAGAGCAGTAGTCTCCTGTCTTTCCTTGAAACACTGATAGTCATAACTTCAGCTTTTTCTCCTCTCTGGTGGGATGAAACAAAAATTGTAAGCCGTCTCTGTCTAGCATAAATAACTTAGGCCACAGAGAAAACACAGAGTAGTTAAAGATCTGTAGGAGAAAAATCCCAATGGCCACGTCAAGTTCTCTTAGTGGAATCTGGGGGAGTATTTAAAGATGTTAGTACATCCTTGCTTGTTCCTAACTTCTCCCTAAACAGTGTGTTTTGGCTTATGTTGAAAACATAAACCTAAGGTCTGACCAAATATGTCCCTTTTTTCTGTTCTTACAGAACACAGGTCACGGAGGAGAGAAATGCTGTGGTCCATCTTTGAAAAAGGGCAGACCCATCACTGGTTTAAAATACACACTTCTTGACCACTCATTGGTGTATTCATACAGAGGTATGGGGTGCTGCTTTCTCCTGCTTTAACGCCTCGCATGCTTGTCTCCTTTCTTTAGCACTCTGTAATGTGTTTATGTGCTTTAGCCTGTAGCATGTAGCCAGTGTCATTCAGCAATGCCACCACTGCAGATCAGAAGAGTGCTTGGACAGGAGAGGATTCTCTTCATTACCAGCATCATGTGAGCTTGCCCATCAAGCACTGCTCACTTAACTAAACTCACGAAAAGGCTTTCTATGTGCTGACTTGCAAAAGCATTGCAAAATACAGGAAGGAGAGGAAAGGCAATGCCATTTTGCTGACTGGACAGAAGACAGACCCATCAGTCCTGTCTGTGAGAGCTACACCAATATGCATTACTACTGAATACTTGCAGTGCAGTAAAACTGCATGTACTCAACTGCTTTTTAAGCTCTGTCATTATTTTCAGATAAAATAATGGCAACTATCAGGAAGCAGGTGTTCTGACAAAGAGTTCTGTGGTAGTACTGCAATAGTGACCTTCCAAAGACAAATTCCCTCCTCAGAGAAGAGAGGCTTGAATTGTTTTTTTCACTGATACTCAAAATGTCCCAAAAGGTATCAACACTACTCATGTATTCTGAGATTATCTATTAGATAGGATGTTCCAACTAAAAAACAACCACTGGGCTCAGAAGCCTGAAGTGAGAGCACAGGTCTTTTGGCTGTTCCTTGAAGCACCAGGTTAACAGTGTACCAAGCAGACAATTAACATTACAGGTGTGCTTGAAGTGCATCAACATGCAGCCAAGCACTCAAGCACATGGTTGAAATTAACCACCTGTGTGAAGTGCTTTGCTAGATCACAGCCTTCCATCCATCAAGATCTGAGTCTACTATGACAAGTCTGCAGGAATGTATAGTGGGAGCACCTTCTCCTGTAGTTATTTCATTACTTACTAGATAAAATCACAACTTGTGGAGAGCAAAAAGCCAAAAAACTTGTGGGCAATGATTTTTGACAAAAACCATCTCTGAGAAGTCATCAAAGTTCTGAAACATGGTCTTCAAAACCCATCAATCAAATGAAGCAAGTCTTTTATCACTCTATTCTAAGCTGAAAAGCCTGCTATCCTGCAAGAACAGACATAATATTGAGATATTAAAACTTTGCCATGAAAAACTATTTTTAATACAGTAGTTAGCAACATTTCTGCTGACATCCAAATGCTAGATACTAAAAATACTTTCTGTCTTTATTTCAGAGCAGAATTTTGTATGCATAAAGAAACAGCTGCTGTCTTCTTCAAACACAGAACAGGTCTAACTTCTAAGACTAGACAGGGATAAAAAAGCAGAGTCCCAGGGCTGTGTGATTACTCTTTTATACTAAATTAGATACACTGTTACTGTGTAGCAAATCAGGCCTTTGAACTTACAAAATGGCAAGATGGCCATGCCACTGCAAATTCCAAATGAGGGCAAATAATATTTTTACAACCTGTGCATATACATTGATCACAGTGTTGTTAGGTACCCTTCCATCTTAACGAGAAAAAAGCATCCTAAAATTTGAACTGTGAAATAAGACTCAAAGTATTTTCTCATATTAAACAACAATATTTACAAAAGACACTTCCCCTAGCCAGCAGAAATGGAAAAATTGACTCCTCCAGTATTAGAGTCAAATTCTCTCCAGCAGCTTTCATATATGTCACAGCCAAAAATAAACCTTGCTCCCATTTCAAATGTAGAGGGAGATGCTGTTCCTGAATCCTAATGACAGAAACAATCATACTAGGACTTGAAGCACAAAGATTCTTGCCTATCTCAATGGACTGAAAAGTAAGGTTTCCTGTTCTCTCCTTCCTTCCT
>VZRX01005092.1:29436-47464 GCA_013398075.1 Notiomystis cincta | reverse complement strand
GATATAATTATAATTTATATTTAATATCATCTATTATTAACTCCAGTGAACTCTAATTTTATCTCCCTACCATAACCCAGGTGAAAAATGATAGAAAAAAAAACCACATGGAGAAAACACTTCTGTTTGCTGTTTCTCCTGTCCCCATTTCCAGTGCTGTGGCAGATGAACTGTTTCTTCTCATACTTACTGCCCATATGCTTAAGGAATTAATGACTCCAAATATTTCAGGACTGCTAGAAAATTACTTAAGGAATTAATGACTCCAAACATTTCAGGACTGCTAGAAAATTACCAGCAGGCTCAGGATGCTATTGGTTAATTCAAGGTACAATGAAAAAACCCTGAAGCTTCTGTGGATGGGAATTTCTTTTCAAGCTTTTGTCTGAGCAAAGCAGAAACATTCCTGAGAAAGTGTGAGAAGGACTGAGTGCTGCCTGCTGAACTGCAACTTTGCAGCTGGGATGTAAATGTTGGGATTTATAAATCAGGGGATTTATTCTCTTAATCAGAACTTGTGTCACAGATGCCTTTAGACACACCAAAAAAGGGCATTTCCTGAAGCTGTGGGAATAAATCTGCATGTCTGTGGGGCTGAGATGCAGCCTCTAAGCTGCTTTAGCCTGAGGTCAAGCACAGACAGAGAGGCAAACGGAAATAATGAGTTTGGGGCTGGTTTTAAAACAAGTTGTAGCTGTAGGATTTTTTAAGGTGTTCATCTAAATCAATTTCAAAGGAAAAACAGTAATTTGAAATAGCCATAACAGTCAACAGAGCTGAACTTTGAACTGGCACTAATCACTTAATATAGGGCAATATTTTGTAAAAATGAGATCTGTCTCAGTAGACTCATTCACAAACCCAAACAAGAATATGGATAACAGGAGAAACTGGATTTTTATTTATTTATTTATTTTACCATGTTTGGAAATAGCAGCAATCACGGTATAACAGCAATAGTTTGGACAAAAAAATATTCTGTGGTAGCAAAATGAAGATAAAACTGGGTTGTACATCTGTTCTTCAGCATCTGCACAAAATGTGCCCTGCCCTTGCCAAGGAACTGCACAAAAACAAGCCACTAGGTACTTCATTAATATTTAAATGCAGGCAGCTGGATTCCTCATTGAAAATTAAGGAGCACCGTTTATATTTATGGTTTTAACACTAACTTCATCTTTAAATGAAAGCTTCAGGCATTTCCTGCACACTGACTTTTTCCTCTCACTCCTTTTCTCTTACAGGGATTTTTGGTGGCAGTTCTCTACTGCTTTGCTAATGGAGAGGTAAGACAAAGTGCTGTGAGAGAAGTTTTTAGTTCATTAGGAAAGTTTATTAATGACATTGAGAAGGACAAGCACCAGCTCTGCTGATTGAGATCATCTGTGGGTTTTTTGGGGCTGGTAAAACAGTTTTGAGTGGAGAGAACAGCAAGAACAGGTTTGGACTCAAATGCAGAGTATTTCCATGTGGAGGTGTGGAGAGCCTGGGGTGTCTGAAATACCATAAGAGGCTCCTGGCCACCCACCCAAACCCAGCCCTTTGATCAGCTGGGAGCCCAGGCTGAACCCTCTCTTAGTTCACCCCCGAACTCCACCTGAGCTGATCACTTTTGGAGCTCTTCATTACCTTAGGTAGGAACATGTTGAAAAAATAATTTCATAAAATCACAGCGTGGTTTGGGCTGGAAGGGACCTTAAAACTCCTCTCATCCCACCCCTGCCATGGCAGGGACACCTCCCACTGTCCCAGGCTGATCCAAGCCCTGTCCAGCCTGGCCTTGGACATTCCAGGGATCCAGGGGCAGCCACAACTTCTCTGTGCCGGGGAAGAATTTCCTCCTAAATCTATTCTAAATCTGTCTTCTTGTAGTTGAAAACCCTTCCTTGTCCTATCACTATCAGCACATGTAAAAAATGTCTCTCCAGCTTTTTATATGTCCCCTTTAGGCACTGGAAGGGGCTCTAAGATTTCCCCAGAGCCTTTTCTTCTCCAGGCTGAACAACCCCAGTCCTCTCAGCCTGACTTGGAAAATAACACTCAGTTAATTTTAAATGTTTCCTAAGTTGAATCTCGCTGTCTGCTGTCCCTGATATTTGGCCCAGGTGCAGACTGCCCCTGCTTGGAATAAACAGAGACATTTCCAGCATCAGGACAACTAAAACCTCAGCACAGACAACTGGCACAGGACAGACCACCCAGACAGAGCTGTAGGGATCTGGATGCTTCCCTAAAGACACCAGTGACACAAACAGATGGGGTTACACAGAGGGGAGGCCAGATGTTCCTAATCTCCATCAAGGAAATCTGCAGTAATTTCAGAAGTAATTATATTAAAAAGAGAGCTGGCACTTGTCTGCAACAGAGGAGTGCTTGTCTGACATTTGGGAAGGGCACAGAATTGCCAGCAGCTCTCAGCAGCAGGTAAAAGTTGGTTTTTTGGCCTTCTAGCACATGGCCCAGCAGCTCCCCAGAGGCAGTGCCCAGAAAAATCCCTCACTCCCAGGCTCTTCACAGCTCTGGGATGTGCAGTGCAAGGACAAAGCACTTCACAGCCCAGGTATTCCAGTTTACTTGGTCTGAGAAAAATGCCATTTATCTGGCTGTTGCTGAGCTGTGTGGCTGGGGAGAAGAGGTCTTCTGGATGGAGCATTTCTGCTTTCAGCCGGAAATTTGGCTTCTGTGATGTGCACAAGGCAGCAGGAGGCACTCTGGAAATAAGCAGGCTCTGGAGACACATTTTGTCAGCTCCATCCATACAAGCCTGGCTTTGAGTCACTCAGGGCTGGGCATTTCCACCAGAGAAAAAGCTTTAACAGAACAAACTCAAACCTAACAGAACAAAACCAAACCAGCTACACGAGCACAACGCGTGGGCAAAGCCCCTGTGCTTCCCTCCTCCTCCTCCTCCTCACCCCAGCAGGCTGCGAACAGGGAGGTACTCAGGCTCCCACACACATCAGATTTGCAGAGGAAAAGCTTTCCTAAGTCCAATCTTCAGGCTGATTTAGCAAACAGGTCTGTTCATCCCCCTCAGGGATGAACCCCAAAGGGGAACAAGCTCAGCACTCGGGCGTCCCTCTCATTTCCACGCGTGTTGGTGTCAGCGAGCTCCGGGCGGCCCCACTCCATTACCAGTGGCCGCCTTCTCCCCCCTCAGGTGAAAGCCGAGCTGCAGAAGCAGTGGTCCCGTTTCCTGCTGGCGGATCCCTTGGGCTGCAGACTCTGCTTCCTCGGGGAGAACATCAAATACCTCAGGAAGTGCTCGCAGAAGCGGCAGAAGCAGCCGAAGGCCGGCAGCGGCAAACACCTCTTCGGCCTGGAGCTGAGCAAGCCCTGGGGCGTGCGGCGGCCGCAGGGCCCGGGCCGGCAGCGGGCAGAGGCCAGCCCGGGCCCCCCTCAGCTCAGCATGTCCGACAGCAGCGAGGGAGAGGTGACCACCGGGGAGACCACCGAGGAGCTCTTCGAGGAAAGCGAGATTTAGGCAGCTGTGCCATGGCCAGCGCCTGCCCAGCGGCGGAGCCCACAGAAATCCCTCACCCCCAGCTCGTCCCAGCTCTGGGATGTGCAGTGCGAGGACAAAGCGCTTCACAGCCCAGGGTTTTCTCTTGGTCTGAGAAAAATGTCCTTTATCCGGCTGTGTGGCCGGGGAGAAGAGGAGCGTTTCTGCTTTCAGCCGGAAATTTGGCTTCTGTGATGTGCACAAGGCAGCAGGAGGCACTCTGGAAATAAGCAGGCTCTGCAGACACGTTTTGTCAGCTCCATCCCTATGAGCCTGGCTTTGGGTCACTCACGAGAAGCTGTGTTGGTTTTTCGGAGGTTCATAAATAGAGATTTGTGTGTGGAAGATTCCTTTCTTCCCAGACTGAAATCATACCCCATCTCAAGAAAAACACCCCAAGTTTAGTCCAAAACAGATATATTTTGTTTCAGCAAAATGATGACTATTTATAGATATAGATATAGTTCTATATATATCTATATCTATATGCATCTATATGTATGTGTATATATATATGTGTGTATGTATTTATATGTATATATACATATCTATATATGTATATATAGATATAGATCTAACTATATCTATATCTAAATGTGTCTATACCTATGTGTAAATATATACTTGGGAAGAACCAAACTTTTGCCTACATTTTTGAGCATCTACACTCAAATTTTATTGCTGGAAATATCATGAAGAGATGAGAATCCAAACTGCTTCCACGGAATGAAATACTCTGATACGATTTTTGTTATCTTAATTTTTTTTCTGTTATTTTTTTTGACACAAGCCACATGTGTCCTTAATGACAAAACAGCTCAGTGGTAAGTGCTGCCTCCACTTCCTCACAGAGGACCCAAAATGGATAAAGAATGGGATTGTGACCCCACGAACAGAGCATTGTGAACTCCTTCTCCCACCATTTAACAGGAGCCACCCTGAAGTTTCATTTCTCACGCACAAACTCATCCAGAGACATGTGAAAAGCAATTTGTCAATATTCTATGGTCCAGCTTATATAAGTTACCAAAGCTTTTATGATTATTTATCAGGCTACAAAGGTTTAGCCTTTGGCAGTTATGATATATTCTTGTTGCAAGGAACAGAGCATTGACTAGCACCAGTTCAAGAATGTATTTCCAGCACTTTAAAANCTCGCAGAAGCGGCAGAAGCAGCCGAAGGCCGGCAGCGGCAAACACCTCTTCGGCCTGGAGCTGAGCAAGCCCTGGGGCGTGCGGCGGCCGCAGGGCCCGGGCCGGCAGCGGGCAGAGGCCAGCCCGGGCCCCCCTCAGCTCAGCATGTCCGACAGCAGCGAGGGAGAGGTGACCACCGGGGAGACCACCGAGGAGCTCTTCGAGGAAAGCGAGATTTAGGCAGCTGTGCCATGGCCAGCGCCTGCCCAGCGGCGGAGCCCACAGAAATCCCTCACCCCCAGCTCGTCCCAGCTCTGGGATGTGCAGTGCGAGGACAAAGCGCTTCACAGCCCAGGGTTTTCTCTTGGTCTGAGAAAAATGTCCTTTATCCGGCTGTGTGGCCGGGGAGAAGAGGAGCGTTTCTGCTTTCAGCCGGAAATTTGGCTTCTGTGATGTGCACAAGGCAGCAGGAGGCACTCTGGAAATAAGCAGGCTCTGCAGACACGTTTTGTCAGCTCCATCCCTATGAGCCTGGCTTTGGGTCACTCACGAGAAGCTGTGTTGGTTTTTCGGAGGTTCATAAATAGAGATTTGTGTGTGGAAGATTCCTTTCTTCCCAGACTGAAATCATACCCCATCTCAAGAAAAACACCCCAAGTTTAGTCCAAAACAGATATATTTTGTTTCAGCAAAATGATGACTATTTATAGATATAGATATAGTTCTATATATATCTATATCTATATGCATCTATATGTATGTGTATATATATATGTGTGTATGTATTTATATGTATATATACATATCTATATATGTATATATAGATATAGATCTAACTATATCTATATCTAAATGTGTCTATACCTATGTGTAAATATATACTTGGGAAGAACCAAACTTTTGCCTACATTTTTGAGCATCTACACTCAAATTTTATTGCTGGAAATATCATGAAGAGATGAGAATCCAAACTGCTTCCACGGAATGAAATACTCTGATACGATTTTTGTTATCTTAATTTTTTTTCTGTTATTTTTTTTGACACAAGCCACATGTGTCCTTAATGACAAAACAGCTCAGTGGTAAGTGCTGCCTCCACTTCCTCACAGAGGACCCAAAATGGATAAAGAATGGGATTGTGACCCCACGAACAGAGCATTGTGAACTCCTTCTCCCACCATTTAACAGGAGCCACCCTGAAGTTTCATTTCTCACGCACAAACTCATCCAGAGACATGTGAAAAGCAATTTGTCAATATTCTATGGTCCAGCTTATATAAGTTACCAAAGCTTTTATGATTATTTATCAGGCTACAAAGGTTTAGCCTTTGGCAGTTATGATATATTCTTGTTGCAAGGAACAGAGCATTGACTAGCACCAGTTCAAGAATGTATTTCCAGCACTTTAAAAAAGTATTTCTTTTACAGTTCTGTCTGTGTTATCCTATTTAATCAATACAAAGTTGTATATTTCAGTAATGTATTAATAAACTGTAAATGTTTGATCCATTTTCAAATAATACATCTGAAGTTTTTAAAGGCTTTTTTACCAGAGTGTGAATTCTGCTCGTGTTATTGCAATGGATTTCTCCAGCAGCCACTGGAACCACCAGACACCACACATTCAAACACTGTGTCTTCCTCAGTTTAAAACTGATTTCTTCTAGAGCCATTGTTTAAGACATTTAAAGAGCTTGAAATGATTTAGAATGTATTTTATTTAGGTGTTAAAAATGCTGAAATGGTAAGATTTTATGGTATCTCAGTGAAATAGTTTACTTTTTAATTGCATTTTAAAGACTTTCATATTGTCAAGAAACCAATTTTCTGTTTTTTACAGCACTCCCTCTAGCTGAATTTTCTCCTCTTTATTATGTGTTTGGGCCTTTTGCCTTTTTCAGTTCATAAAAAAATCAACTCTGGTTATATAAGCAGGCCCTGTTGGCCTGAGGTCTGATAAAAACAACCATCACATGGATTCCTCCAGGAAGAGCTTTTCTGAGCAGATAACAACAAGAATAGAGCATTATTTATTTTACAGAATACTATTACGAGCTCCTAATTTCTAAATATTTCTAGGAGACAGCAGCGACCTCCACGACTCACAGGTGTTAGCTGGAGTCAGGAATAGCTGATTGTCCCTATTTGAAAGTCTGCAGCCAGGAATCCTCTTGGATTTTCTTTCCTGCAGGGATTTGCAGCCTCAGGAGGTGATAAAGGCACCTGGCAGCAGCCAGGGATCCTAGGAATGCACAGGCTGGACACACTGGAGCAGTGGGAAGGACAGGAAATGGGATTTTCTGACAGAACAGGAGTGCAGGAGACAGAAACAGTGGGAAGGACAGGAAACAGGATTTTCTCCTGACAGGAGTGCAGGAGACAGCCTGACCTAAGCTGGTGTTTCCAAGTGGTTTTTTATGCAAATTATGCAGCATCGACCAATTATCAGACAAGAGAAAGTTTAATATTCCCCCAGGGGTTTGTGCCTGTGCAGATCTGGTAAAAGGGGGTTTTTATCAGTTGATTGCTCACCTTTATTCCCCAGATTTCCACTGCTTTAGGAGAAAGTCTGGTGGGATTTAAAGGGAGTTTGGGCTCTGCTGAGTCAATCCATTCAGCAAGACAAGGTGGCATGTTAATTAATCCTCAGGGCATCACAGGCAACCCACCCCAAATCCTGACTGCCACAGCTTTGGAGCTGTCTTTGCCAAGGATTTTGCTGTCAAAACTTGCATGGCAAAAGAAAAACAGAATAAAAAAAACTTGCATTCCAAGGCCAGAATAGCCTGTGGGGTTGAGAAGAGCCATGAGATGTGGTGTGGTAACTGATCTGATATGGACAAATAAGGTTTATTCCATCTCAGCAGTGTGTTGTGGGACAGGTTATAAATCTTGTGTATTTTACTACACCTAGAGCACGACCTTCCAGACACAGTGGCTCCTCCTACAGCCAGACACGTCAGCTCTATGCTGATTATTCATGTGTACTTGCATTCTTTCTTAAATATATTGCTTTTACATGCCAGAGTCTGTGCCTCAAAGGCTCAGCTGCTGAAGCACAAACATTCCATTCTGGGAAGCTCTGTCAGTTATGCCTTGGAATTGATAATATTGCTCCTTCCTTTCAGGATACAGCTTCTTCTTTTCCTTGGATTCTGGAATTTTCTTCCCTTCTCCCATCAATCTGAGCTCCCATTAAGGAAAATCCCCCAGTCTGTAAAATTCTTTATTTTGCTGCCATCATCTTTTCCAGCTTCCATAGCAACCAACCCTTCTGGATTTTTTTAACTATTTTTTTCCCAACCTGCCATTTCAAATCTCACAAACTCTGCTGTGCTCAACCCTCACCTCGTTTTTAGAGATCTCTGCAGCCACTCCTGGAGCCCCAGCACGGAGAGAAGCAGCTGCTCCTGAACTTCATCACTGCAATTAGCTCCAGGAAATTAAAATTCAGCTGTGCCACACTCCCAGCCCTCAGAGGCTCGAAGGAAGTTTCCTTGGGCAGCACCTGCATCACACTGGCTTAGCAAAAAGGGTGCAAAACGTCACCTGGAAGAACAGAACCAACAAAAATGGCACTGGGAAGAATTCTTCAGCTTTTTCCTGTCTCCTTTGCCTTTCAGGGAAGGAAAGGGGTAGATTTATTGAGCTTTTACTTATTTATTTAATTATTTTATTCGAGATTTATTTATTTATTTATTTGAGATTTATTTATTTATTTGATATTTATTTAACCATTTATTAATTTATTTGAGCTTATATTTTATTTAAGCATCTATTTGTTTGAGATTTCTTTGAGCTTTTGCTTATTTATTTGAGCTTTATTTATTTATTTAGCTTTTATTTATTTCTTTGAGCTTTTTATTTTTTTATTTGAGATTTTTTTATTCATTCATTTGTGCTTTTATTTATTTATTCGAGATTTATGAATTTATTTGAGGTTTATTTAGTTATTTATTTATATTTATTTGAGAAAGGTGTCACAGGAGATCGCTTATGGATTGCTGACTAAACTGTCTGTCTGTCTGTCTCTGGGAGGCAAAAATCTGTCAAGTGCTGTTGAACTACAACAGTGACACTGCTGGGGAAGAGCCCCTGAGCAGAGGATCACAAAACACCAATCCCAGTCTCTCTGAGCAAAGAACCAGAGAGAAATGACACAGTCTTAAAACATTTGCTAAGAATAAAAAAAAAATAAAAAATAAAGAGAAAAACCTCCATAGGTCTGTAAATAAAAAGTGTAACTGGTGCTGTAGCTCTAGGAGATTGGAGTGTTTGGTTTTCCACTTGATAAAACAGGAAGTCAGAATCAAATCCGAGCTGGAGGTTTCCATCCTCTGCTTTCAGGGACTTGTGAAAACAGCAGTGCAAACAGCCTGCAGCACAGAGCACTGAGCTTGGACTGTTTGTCCCTGCAATAAACACTTCCCCAGTGCATGTTTGTAATTATTTCCATTTGTATAAGGCCCGGGACAGTCACTTCCCCAGTAAGAAATACGACATGAGTAATTCTGGGCTTTGAGTGAACTGGGAGATGGTGACTGTGGAGCTTCCCAGCCCATGCTCGAGCACATCGATGCAGGGGCTGCAGAAACCAGTCCTTAGCTGAGCTCAAACCAGTAAAACTCCTCAGAGGGAGCTCCCCTGAGGTTTCTGGGCTGTGGGGATGTGCTGCCTGCCAGGTCCCAGTCACACCCTGCTGGGACGTGGGCTCGTGGCTCTGCAGAACTCAACCCCCAGCTGCTCTGAGCCCCCTTCCACAGGGGTTGGGTTAGGCAGGATTTTGGCAGGCCTGACTTTGTCAGAAAACCTGTCTGTCAACTCAAATATCAACGGGAGAAAAATTATTAACAATGTTTTACAGCAGAGCTTTCAACTGAGCTGCACGTGAAGCTGGAAGGTAAAGGACTGACTGGGTCACTTAAAACAAGCAAACACCCCCATTCCATGAGCTGCTCTCAGGCTGCTCATGGTCAGCCTAAGAACCACTTAACCACAGGTGTTTCTTAAACTGATTTCCGGAAAAAAAAATTAAAATTAAATGCAGGAACCATACGTGTCTGGCTATCTTGTGAAGATCTGGACAAGGTGAAGTACAAGAGGATTACACCCCAGTGATGTGGCTGCAAATTCAAGCTGCATTAAGCTCATACCAACAAAGTCCATGTGCATGTGATGCCTTAGGTTTTAGATTTTATATTTTTAAAATCAGCACTGCTTTAGTGTGTAACTCTCAAACTCCACAGCCTGGCAGCTCTGTTCTCCTGTTCTATTCAGACAAAACAATTTCTCTCGAGGTCACCTTGTTTTTCACAGTCCCCAAACGTGTAAACAACAGTGAAATGGGGGAGAAAACACAGGGAATGGGACTGCACTGCCTGAAGCTGTAATTGGACACTTAATTAACCCTTGATGTGCAAATAACCCAAATTTATCTCTGTCCCAAAAACGTGTGCTCATCATCCATCCTGGGTGTGGTGTCTGTGAGACTCCTGCACTGCCCAAGGTGCCTGGAAAGGCTCCAATAAATCCCTTTATCCCTTTATCCCCTCACTCTGCCCAACCCTGCTCCAGCTCAGCCTCTCCAGGCATCACTGAGGAACCCCAAGGGTGTCTGTGATCAAACTGCACTCGTGAGGTTCGGGGCTGTGGGAGGACAAAAAGCAGCTGGGGTAAAGACAATTCCATGCTCAGGCTGTGTCTCTGTACAGTTTATTTTACAGGAGATGAGATGAGCACTATGGTGTATATAAACTTGCAGAACAATATAGGAAAATACAGTTTAACCATATGAAATTGTTTTACAGTAAGACAGAAAAATTACATATAGGAAATGCCTTCAACACTGAAGGACAAGATCCACAGCTGACATCAAGTAGCTTCCACTGAACCCTGCCAGTTTACCCAAGCTGAAGATCTGCCCCTTAAATCTTTTCTTCATTCAACTTAAGTTCAGTAAGTGATTCCTTCATCTATCCTTCGGGAACAAAAGCCATCCTATAATTTCCACAATGATCCAAGATTTACTAGTAACCCAGACAGAGGCTGTTTGAGAAATAAAACTATTTAAGGGGTCTAGTCAGCCAAAATTTATGGGAAGTTATAAAATTTTGGTTAAGCATCTTTAAAAACAAGTCATTAGTACAGGCAAAAGACAACTTTCCTAGAAATTTAGAAGTATTTAGGAAAACTTACACAAAAAAAGGACCAAATAAGCAATTTTATTTTGGTAGAAAACTCTGGTTTAGTGTATGACTGGAAATCTGGCCTGCCTGTGAATCCCTGCTGCTACAGTGGAATTCTCACACTGTCTTGTGGTGCAGAAAACAAGGAAATCATCTAAGGAGAAAAAAGTGTTTGTCCAACACTAGTACCTGCTGTTTTCATACTGGATAGAGGCTGCTGTCCCTGAAAAGAATATGGACATCCAAATTCCTTAGGCCCTTCTGAAAATCTCAGCCAGTTCATGAAAAAACTCCAAAGGAAAAAGGGATTTCAGGTCAACCATTCCCAAATTCTGGAATTAACACGACTGTGATTATTATGTTAGCAGATGTGAAATCCCTGAAATCACATTCAGCTTTTGAGTTCCAGGAACAGAACATTTCTTCTCAGCAACTGCTGTAAAAAAACAAGCTGTGGGGTTTTATTATTATTATTAATTAATTTTATGCAATAAAGAGTAACAACTCTTGTATACAAAACGATCACTGCATCCTATTTTTAAGCAGAATTCCCTGCTTATTCTGCTCCAGGATGGGTCCAAAGATTAGCTTCAATGCAGCTGCTTTTAAATCTAATTTTTTCTATTCCATTTTCAGCACTGAGAACTGAGGATGCCTGAGGAGGACAGTAAATTATCAGAGACAAAGGCAGGTCTCCTGGAGACGTGGCTGCCCTAAAAGGGTGCACAGCTCAGAGCAAGGAAAGGGGCTGAGAATCCTGCCCAGATCCGTGCACAGTGGCTGCTCCTGAGATTTGGCAATTTACAGGGTGAAGCTGGGGATTTTTGATTCATGCTTGCAGCAGGTACTATTTAAAGAGGCACTTCAAGGGGATCTACTAGCAGAATTTTAATAGGGTTGTGATACAAGCCATTACTTGTTAAATCAGTAGCCCTAAAAGACTGCATATATTCAAAATTATATTCCTGTCCACTCACTGAACCTGGATAGAGCTTTTGTTCTGAATATCCACTGAGTTTGTCTCTTATGACACACCTGAAATAGTTCAACTTAATGTAAGTTGAGGGAATTAAATTTTAAATGTCTCAAATCTATACGTGGGAGGGGTTTTTTTTCTGTAATTATCCTGTGGTTAATCTAAGACTTATTTATTTTTATTGGCCTATGAAAGATTTTATCCACGTACAGTTCTTAGACTCAGATACATCATTAGGCACAAAAGGTTTCTGCCTTGAGAAATGCATGGGATTAGAAATTTAAGTTGAATTGTGCTATGTGTTGGTCCCTTCAGAAAAAAACGTCCAGGAAGAAAAAAGAAACTGTGGCTAGCACAAAAAGAAGTTGTTACACTCCCAAACCTGGTGGCTGATAAGAAAAAATCCAAAATAAAACCCAAAATAACCTCTCTGAAAAATCTCTTAAAACTCTCAGAAAACACCCAAAAGCATGAAGTTTGGTCAGCACGTTGAAATAACAGAAAAGGTCCTGAAAAATGGTGTATTTCAGTGATGAAGGGCTGGCAACAGCAACAACAGAGAGGGAAAAATAAGAGCTGAGAGAGACACCACTCGTAGGAATAAAATCTACCCCAAGACAAAGCAAAGGGTGTTACTCAGACAATAATGCTGCTCAGGAAAGACAAGGATTTGCTGCCAGGAGAGACTTCATTGCCACCAGCAGCAGCAGCAGGGCTGTGCTCGGGGCTCCTGAAGCACAGCAGGCTCAGCACACCTGACCTGGGGTAGGGGCAGAGCCCCTTCTCCAGCCCCCAGGGCAGCACTGGCACCCACTGGTCTGCCAGGAGTGCAGCCAGGTGGGAGCTGGAGAGCTCTGAACGAGCCACAGCCACATCTCAGCACTGATTTCAAGTGCTGAGCAGAGCTGGGAGAGTGATGGGTCTTCTCCTCATCAGGGTCTGAGAGACACCACTGAGGAAACCACTCTCCTGCTCTGTTTTTAATCTGAATTTATCTGTGACTCTTGCCCGCCTGGTCAGGATAAACGTGTCCAGCAGGCTCCTCTGGTGCACACAGGATGCCTGTGGGCTGTTCCCCACCCCTGTGAGAGGATGGAGGAATGTCCACACAGCCAGAACCCCTCAGAGCCAAGGCTGCAGCCCCTCTGCCAGGTCACTCTCCTGCCTGGACACACAGCAGAAAGCCTGCAGGCTTTCCAGACAGGTCTGTGAACTGGAAACGCTCATTATTTTGAAAACTGCCTTTTCTGACACTGTCTTTTGAAGGTGTAGTCCTTGCCAAGTGAGAGGAATATCAGGGTGCCCAGGAGTGCCCCCAGACTCTGCTGCCACCTCTGGGAACAGGCAGGGCAGGCTGGGGACAGGAGCACTCGGGGTTCTGAGACAGTAAATCAGTTTTCAGAAGGGAACAATCAAATAATCACATCAAGAAATCACATCTACTCATTCCAGGGGGACCTTCAAAGTGCTTGTCTGGGTTTCTTAAGGTGCTTGGTAGTGAAGGACCCACCTGGGTAAGCAGTGCCCTTTCTCTCTCTGTGTGTGACTGAAGTTGGGCAGAGCTGCTTTGTCACTGAATTCTGGATTTGAGGGTTTGGGTCCATTCTCCAGGGGTGTGTTCTGACTGCAGCCTGCCACAAGAACACTGCTGGAGCTGCTGGGAGCTGCACAGAGAGCAACCACATCTTACACATCAATTATTTCTCATTTCTCAGTATTTACTTTATCCATGTACTTCAGTACAAGTGAGGAAAAAAGAGGCTTGTGCATTTCTGTTTGTTAGCCTGATTTTCAAAGACTCTGCTCTTAGCTCCCTGTTGTATTCCAAGAAATCTCTCAGTGCTGAGCACTTCCAAAGAACAGGTGAAGAATGACCATTTCTATACAACAAGCCTAACTAGCAGCCAATATTTAAATAATGACATTAAAAACAGGGACAGTTTTAAGGATGTTCTGACAAAGCCTGAAAAACAACTGCTACAAGCATATAAAAGTTTCCTGTGAATGCCTCACAGAAAACTCCTGTTAGGGGAAAAAAATCTAACCCAAGCAAAGGAAAAAAAAGCTGCATAAAGGGAAAAAGAAGCAGTGCACAAGTTTGCATGCTGCCTGTTAGGCACTCAAGGAAATGTGATTTCAGTGTTTACTGTGCAACATAAAAGGGAGCACAGCTGCCCCCCAGCAGCTCAGAGAGAGCTGCACAGGGGGAAAGAGAGTCCAGAAACATATTTTCTGTATGATTTTCACTGTTGGTACAGTGTTTTAAAACTAAAAAAAAACCAAACAAAAAAAAAACCAAAGAAAAATTAAAGCTCTGTTCTAAAATTCCAGTGTCCAATAATGAACTAATGTCCCCGTAAGGGAGCAACCAAAGTCTTTCAAAAGATGTCCAACCCACAGAAGTGATGAGCAAGGGTGAGTTTCAGAGATGCCTGAATCTGGAGCAGGTTGGAAATCTGACAGTTGGGCTTTTTTGGGATATTGCTCCAAGAAAGAACCTGGAATCTTGCTGCTAATGGGACAAGAGTGCATCTGGCCCCTGTGGTAAAGGACTCCCTGCCTTCAGCTCATGAACTCCACAGCCATCAGCACTGGACCCAGAAGGAGTTCTGGTAGGAAATAAGCTGAGGAAAGACCTCAGAGAGAGAACTGCAGCTGTGCCAGAAGTTGGCTCTGAAGACCCAGGCAGGAAGGTCTGGATGATGAGTAAGAAGTTCTCATTCTGCAGTGAGGGCACAGCTGCTGAGCACCTGCCCAGCTCTGGCACCAGTGTCAGGACACCCAGAGACCTGAAACCACAGAACCCAGGAAGCCCTTTTGCTTAGACAGGGGCCAGAAGGCTCTGGCTGAAATGGAGACTGCCAGAGAGCCCTCCAGCACAGGACAAGTGTGTGACAGCACAGCTCAGGTGTGGCAGCACTCCCAAAACACAGATCTGGGCAAGCAGAGCCGCCTGCAGAGGAGCAGAGGGGAGAATTCCCCTTTGTTGCACCTCTGCCAGTGAGAGCCAACAGTGCTGAGCTCTGAGCTGCTCTGTGAGCTCAGAGCAGGCAGAGATGTGAGGCAGCCCTGCCAGCCTGGCACCCCCAGGCAAACCCTCACACCAGGAGTGTGAGCTGCAGATGAAAGGAGATGATGGCTGAGCTGAGGGCAGAGCCTGGCTCTGTTATTCCACTGCTCAGTTACACTGCAGCACCACCTGCAGCAGCCACAGGAGCCAGCATTCCAGTGAAACACCAGGAGAAGCAGCTGCTCAGGATGAGCATGGAGACAGACTGGGCTCTGCTGCACTTTGGAACTCAGTGCAAGACAAACAGAGCAATGCTGAGACTCCCAAAGTTACCTTTTTAGGAACAAGCAGAGAGCAGGAACCTGTGCCTTCCTTTAAAAACCTGCCACAACCTCTTCTGAAGATGCTGCCTGTCAGAAACAATGGAACTCCCTGACCTGTAAGGCATCACACTGTCCAGGATCCATCAGTCAGAGAAGGGAGTGAGCCAGGTCAACTTCCTGCAGGAAGGAATATCATCTTTTGAAAGAAATAAGCTGGAAAATGTTTGCAGGCAGCAGCAAAACTTCCACTGAACATGGGTGGAAGTATCTCACCTGTCCTGGAGCAGGACCCAGAGTGTCCTGGGGCTGGGGAAGATCAACAACCTGTGCTCTCTTCTGGCTATTGAAGTGAAAGAGAGATGCAGGCTCCACCAAGAGTTACTGTTCTGGGCAACTCACATCCCTAAAGTATTTCAAATGGACCAAGAACTAGAAGCAGGAAAACTTGTCTGGAAATAACATCAAAAGGAAAAAAAAATCAAAAAACCAAATTCCCCCCCCAAACAAACAAAAACAACACCCCCCAACTAAGAATTTAGAGCAGCATAAATACATCTTAGCAGAAGAACCAAAACACATTACGGTCCCCAGAGAAACCTGTGCTGATGGACAGTATTTCCAGTCCAAAACAGATAAAATAACAAACATCTTTAAAGAAAAAATAAAGTGTAACTGCTAAGAGATTAATTCAGGTATTTATTAAGGAGATTACTGCATAAAGTGCACAAGTGGCTTTGTTTTGCAATCAAAACAAGAATGTGCTGAGGCATTGCTCATTTCAATTTACAAGACAGCCTAGAAAACGGGGCAACCTGAAATGCAGCTTTCACTTATTCACGTTGTTTTGGCCACTGAAGTTTTGAAAGTTCAACCTGCACTGGGTTCTGAAGGCATTTGCAAGACAGGAGTGAAGCTGTAGCAGTCAAGAGATGGTTGTGAGAAAGGGAGCGACAGAAAAATGCAAGAGAATTCAATTTGAAATAATAAACCAGAGAAAGAACCACTGCAGCAATGTTATAAACATGCTCCAGGTAAGATCCTCCTGTGTCAATAAAGAGGAATATTGACTCCCAGTGATGCAAATCACAGCACTTGGAGGATGGTGAACAAAAGCCTGGAACAGCAGAACAACAGAAGGATGCAGTTCTGGGGCTGGGGAGAAAAGACAGTAACAGTGAGATAAAATGGAGCATAACTGGGGGTCAGATGGTTTGGGAAAGTGTAGCTAAGACCACAGTAAACACTGAGTAAAGGCCACAGTGGTGAGAATCAAGGTTTCTCCTGGATCTAAAGCAAGAATCTGAAGAATTTTTGCATTGCATGAAATGCTGAAAGAATATTAACAGCAACACTGAATAATCAATCAGAAATAACAGCAGAAGAAAATAAATACCTTTTCAAAACCAGTCTCCAAACTACATAACACTATTTGCTAAGAGCAGTGTTGGATTTTTGGTGGTTTGCAGTAAGAATAACACAGAAAAAAATGGCTCTGATGGTACAGAAGTGCTGAGCACCTACATCTACACTGAATGCAATCTGGCATCACATATTTGTGGCACCTTTGAAAATCAGGCTCCAAAAAGATAAAAGCCAAAATTTAGCTGGACAAAGTCGGTAATGAAAAATACCCAAAGTCTGTGATAGTCACCTGAAGAAACCAACAGAGGAAATTTAAACCTGAATCCCAAGGAAACTATTAGAGGACTGTCTTAAGGGAGATTCTGTGGAAAAACACCTTGCATGAGCAGGAAAGATTTTTAACATCTCATTTATTCCTTGGAATATAACCTCCTTCTGTCATTGAGGGCACTCTGACAGCTAATGAGGTAGGTATAGTACAACCAAGTCTTTCCTGATAAAACATCGTGGTGGTAACACTTCCAAACTCATCGACTGGCCGACAACAGAGACCATGAAAATGGGTTTATGCATCCCTGAGAGGGAGTATAAAACAGGAAGAACAGGAATCTTCTCCGTGGATTTTGGGAGCAGGGCCATCACTTCACTGCTGTGGTGAGAGACAGCGTTACAGGAAATCAATGTTCACACCAAACTGCTGCAGAACACCCAGATTTTATAGATGGGGGAGCCAGGAAAGTTCATTGACTTGCCTGTGGCTGTGAAAGCAGTCAGTGATGGACCTGGGATTCATGATCAGGACTTCCCTGCCTCCTGCATCATGCTCAGTTATCTACTTGCTGGCCAGAGGCTCGCTGCATGGTTGTCCTAACATACTGTATAGAGATAGTCATGCAAGGGGTGGAGCACAAGGTCACTGAAGAACAGAGCACTTTCTGTGCCAGGAAGCAGATTTCTCCTGGAAGCTGCGTGCAATTGGGAACCTCTGGTGGGAAGCACACATCTGGCTTTTTTTCACCCTGGAATGTCTGGTGCTTAAGGCTTAGCACAACGAGGACCATTGTAATGACTAAATGGAACAGAGAGAGCCCATACAGGCATAAATTACAAGGTGTCTGGTAGTGAAACAACCTTTCCCCTATGCTCTTCTGACCCTTCAAAACAAACGTCAGCCTGCTTAATTCAGTGGACTCATCACAGCCCACCAGAGATCAGTCTATATTTCCATGTCCACAGGTCGGATATCTCCAGTTTTGTGTTCTTTGACCCACAGTTCCCTGTCTTTGGCAGGATCCACTTTCCGAAGCAACTGATCCACGAGTTCTACTGTCTGAAAGGAAGAAAACAAGGATCCAAATGTCAAGGGCACATTTCAAGCAGAGAGTCACTGCAGTGATGTGCAGGGCAGCTGTGGGCATGGCTACACTGCATCTGCAGAGAACTGAGAGCTGCACACACACGAGCCTCGATGCACAGGACAAGTCTGGACATGCAGCCCTGTGCTAAGCAGGGAAGAGGGAGACTTAGCATGGAGCA
>VZRX01005092.1:0-28839 GCA_013398075.1 Notiomystis cincta | reverse complement strand
TGCAACATAAAAGGGAGCACAGCTACCCCCCAGCAGCTCAGAGAGAGCTGCACAGGGGGAAAGAGAGTCCAGAAACATATTTTCTGTATGATTTTCACTGTTGGTACAGTGTTTTAAAACTAAAAAAAAACCAAACAAAAAAAAAACCAAAGAAAAATTAAAGCTCTGTTCTAAAATTCCAGTGTCCAATAATGAACTAATGTCCCCGTAAGGGAGCAACCAAAGTCTTTCAAAAGATGTCCAACCCACAGAAGTGATGAGCAAGGGTGAGTTTCAGAGATGCCTGAATCTGGAGCAGGTTGGAAATCTGACAGTTGGGCTTTTTTGGGATATTGCTCCAAGAAAGAACCTGGAATCTTGCTGCTAATGGGACAAGAGTGCATCTGGCCCCTGTGGTAAAGGACTCCCTGCCTTCAGCTCATGAACTCCACAGCCATCAGCACTGGACCCAGAAGGAGTTCTGGTAGGAAATAAGCTGAGGAAAGACCTCAGAGAGAGAACTGCAGCTGTGCCAGAAGTTGGCTCTGAAGACCCAGGCAGGAAGGTCTGGATGATGAGTAAGAAGTTCTCATTCTGCAGTGAGGGCACAGCTGCTGAGCACCTGCCCAGCTCTGGCACCAGTGTCAGGACACCCAGAGACCTGAAACCACAGAACCCAGGAAGCCCTTTTGCTTAGACAGGGGCCAGAAGGCTCTGGCTGAAATGGAGACTGCCAGAGAGCCCTCCAGCACAGGACAAGTGTGTGACAGCACAGCTCAGGTGTGGCAGCACTCCCAACACACAGATCTGGGCAAGCAGAGCCGCCTGCAGAGGAGCAGAGGGGAGAATTCCCCTTTGTTGCACCTCTGCCAGTGAGAGCCAACAGTGCTGAGCTCTGAGCTGCTCTGTGAGCTCAGAGCAGGCAGAGATGTGAGGCAGCCCTGCCAGCCTGGCACCCCCAGGCAAACCCTCACACCAGGAGTGTGAGCTGCAGATGAAAGGAGATGATGGCTGAGCTGAGGGCAGAGCCTGGCTCTGTTATTCCACTGCTCAGTTACACTGCAGCACCACCTGCAGCAGCCACAGGAGCCAGCATTCCAGTGAAACACCAGGAGAAGCAGCTGCTCAGGATGAGCATGGAGACAGACTGGGCTCTGCTGCACTTTGGAACTCAGTGCAAGACAAACAGAGCAATGCTGAGACTCCCAAAGTTACCTTTTTAGGAACAAGCAGAGAGCAGGAACCTGTGCCTTCCTTTAAAAACCTGCCACAACCTCTTCTGAAGATGCTGCCTGTCAGAAACAATGGAACTCCCTGACCTGTAAGGCATCACACTGTCCAGGATCCATCAGTCAGAGAAGGGAGTGAGCCAGGTCAACTTCCTGCAGGAAGGAATATCATCTTTTGAAAGAAATAAGCTGGAAAATGTTTGCAGGCAGCAGCAAAACTTCCACTGAACATGGGTGGAAGTATCTCACCTGTCCTGGAGCAGGACCCAGAGTGTCCTGGGGCTGGGGAAGATCAACAACCTGTGCTCTCTTCTGGCTATTGAAGTGAAAGAGAGATGCAGGCTCCACCAAGAGTTACTGTTCTGGGCAACTCACATCCCTAAAGTATTTCAAATGGACCAAGAACTAGAAGCAGGAAAACTTGTCTGGAAATAACATCAAAAGGAAAAAAAAATCAAAAAACCAAATTCCCCCCCCAAACAAACAAAAACAACACCCCCCAACTAAGAATTTAGAGCAGCATAAATACATCTTAGCAGAAGAACCAAAACACATTACGGTCCCCAGAGAAACCTGTGCTGATGGACAGTATTTCCAGTCCAAAACAGATAAAATAACAAACATCTTTAAAGAAAAAATAAAGTGTAACTGCTAAGAGATTAATTCAGGTATTTATTAAGGAGATTACTGCATAAAGTGCACAAGTGGCTTTGTTTTGCAATCAAAACAAGAATGTGCTGAGGCATTGCTCATTTCAATTTACAAGACAGCCTAGAAAACGGGGCAACCTGAAATGCAGCTTTCACTTATTCACGTTGTTTTGGCCACTGAAGTTTTGAAAGTTCAACCTGCACTGGGTTCTGAAGGCATTTGCAAGACAGGAGTGAAGCTGTAGCAGTCAAGAGATGGTTGTGAGAAAGGGAGCGACAGAAAAATGCAAGAGAATTCAATTTGAAATAATAAACCAGAGAAAGAACCACTGCAGCAATGTTATAAACATGCTCCAGGTAAGATCCTCCTGTGTCAATAAAGAGGAATATTGACTCCCAGTGATGCAAATCACAGCACTTGGAGGATGGTGAACAAAAGCCTGGAACAGCAGAACAACAGAAGGATGCAGTTCTGGGGCTGGGGAGAAAAGACAGTAACAGTGAGATAAAATGGAGCATAACTGGGGGTCAGATGGTTTGGGAAAGTGTAGCTAAGACCACAGTAAACACTGAGTAAAGGCCACAGTGGTGAGAATCAAGGTTTCTCCTGGATCTAAAGCAAGAATCTGAAGAATTTTTGCATTGCATGAAATGCTGAAAGAATATTAACAGCAACACTGAATAATCAATCAGAAATAACAGCAGAAGAAAATAAATACCTTTTCAAAACCAGTCTCCAAACTACATAACACTATTTGCTAAGAGCAGTGTTGGATTTTTGGTGGTTTGCAGTAAGAATAACACAGAAAAAAATGGCTCTGATGGTACAGAAGTGCTGAGCACCTACATCTACACTGAATGCAATCTGGCATCACATATTTGTGGCACCTTTGAAAATCAGGCTCCAAAAAGATAAAAGCCAAAATTTAGCTGGACAAAGTCGGTAATGAAAAATACCCAAAGTCTGTGATAGTCACCTGAAGAAACCAACAGAGGAAATTTAAACCTGAATCCCAAGGAAACTATTAGAGGACTGTCTTAAGGGAGATTCTGTGGAAAAACACCTTGCATGAGCAGGAAAGATTTTTAACATCTCATTTATTCCTTGGAATATAACCTCCTTCTGTCATTGAGGGCACTCTGACAGCTAATGAGGTAGGTATAGTACAACCAAGTCTTTCCTGATAAAACATCGTGGTGGTAACACTTCCAAACTCATCGACTGGCCGACAACAGAGACCATGAAAATGGGTTTATGCATCCCTGAGAGGGAGTATAAAACAGGAAGAACAGGAATCTTCTCCGTGGATTTTGGGAGCAGGGCCATCACTTCACTGCTGTGGTGAGAGACAGCGTTACAGGAAATCAATGTTCACACCAAACTGCTGCAGAACACCCAGATTTTATAGATGGGGGAGCCAGGAAAGTTCATTGACTTGCCTGTGGCTGTGAAAGCAGTCAGTGATGGACCTGGGATTCATGATCAGGACTTCCCTGCCTCCTGCATCATGCTCAGTTATCTACTTGCTGGCCAGAGGCTCGCTGCATGGTTGTCCTAACATACTGTATAGAGATAGTCATGCAAGGGGTGGAGCACAAGGTCACTGAAGAACAGAGCACTTTCTGTGCCAGGAAGCAGATTTCTCCTGGAAGCTGCGTGCAATTGGGAACCTCTGGTGGGAAGCACACATCTGGCTTTTTTTCACCCTGGAATGTCTGGTGCTTAAGGCTTAGCACAACGAGGACCATTGTAATGACTAAATGGAACAGAGAGAGCCCATACAGGCATAAATTACAAGGTGTCTGGTAGTGAAACAACCTTTCCCCTATGCTCTTCTGACCCTTCAAAACAAACGTCAGCCTGCTTAATTCAGTGGACTCATCACAGCCCACCAGAGATCAGTCTATATTTCCATGTCCACAGGTCGGATATCTCCAGTTTTGTGTTCTTTGACCCACAGTTCCCTGTCTTTGGCAGGATCCACTTTCCGAAGCAACTGATCCACGAGTTCTACTGTCTGAAAGGAAGAAAACAAGGATCCAAATGTCAAGGGCACATTTCAAGCAGAGAGTCACTGCAGTGATGTGCAGGGCAGCTGTGGGCATGGCTACACTGCATCTGCAGAGAACTGAGAGCTGCACACACACGAGCCTCGATGCACAGGACAAGTCTGGACATGCAGCCCTGTGCTAAGCAGGGAAGAGGGAGACTTAGCATGGAGCACAGACAGGTTTCCTGTGCCAGGCAGCAGCCAGGCAGCCTCTGAGCCCTGCAATCTGCACCTTACACCAAACACAACAGCACTGAGGTCAGCAGGCATCCCTCAGATTCAGTATTTGATAAATAGCCAGTTTTTAATAACTGCCTTTTCCAACAGTTCAGCATCTTCCTTGCACAAACAGAAGAGCTCGAGGAGCAGTGCATCATGCTGGGAGAGCTAATAATGGCTCATGCTGGCCAAATGTACTGCAGGTGGTTGTGTCTCCCCCAGCAAAGAGCTGGGATGCAGCAGCAGGAAATGAGATCAGAGAGTCCTGGAGCACCAGGACTGCAGGAGGTCCAGACTAACAAGCTGCCTGCAGAGAATTCTCCCATGTCCTTTGACAAAAGGCAGCCAGAGCAGGTCAGGAGGGACCACTGTGCTCAGCTGCAGGGCAGAGGGGACCACAGAGATGAAACAAAGAGCACACTCACACTTTGGTTGAACATGTCTGTCTCGTGCCTCAGCTGTGTGTACTGGCACAGATGCTGCCGAATCATCTCCACCCTTTCAACTTCTAGTCTCTCAAGCTCCTGGACATGAAGAAAAACAAGTCCACATTTTTACTGGAACCTGAGCTTGGAGGCCCAGAGAAAGGATGATACACAAAAGGCTGCCAGTAGGTGCCCCAGGGTCATGCTTTGAGCTGGGCTCTGTGGTTGCACATTCCTCTGCTCTGCAAAGAATAAGCAACAGCAAGCAAGAGCAGTCACCTCAGCCTGAGCCTAGCAACAGAAAAAAACAGGTCAAACCCTTCCAAAAGGTTCCAAACCTGAGACAACCAAGGCAGAGAGTGGAGCCACTGCCTCCAGAGATGCTGCAGGCACGAGGGACCTGCTTCCTGCAGAAGGTCTGTGTGCTTTAGTGCTGGCTACAGCAGGGATTGCCTGGGGCAGCAGGGAGCACCCCGGGGTGCGTGGCTCAGACCATTCCAACCAGAGACCTGGCAGAGCACAGCTCACAGAGGATGAGCCAGGACAAGTTTCCTCCTTGCTCAGCTGGCAGCAAGCAGAACCCAGCAACACTTTAGTTGGAAAGGCAGGTGATTTCTGTCTGGCCTCCTGGCATTTTCTGCCTCTCTCCTCTTCTGGATTTTCATATTACACCCCAAAATTTGAATTTAGTCCTCCTGGTGTGGCCTCACCTTGAGTACTGTGTGCAGTTTTGGGCACCACAATATAAATAAAAGACATTAAGCTGTCACAAAGATAGTAAAGGGTCTGGAGGGGAAGCCTTAGGGGAGGCAGCTAAGGTCACTTGGCTTGTTCAGCCTGGAGGAGACTGAGGACAGACTCACTGTGGTCTTCAACATCCTGGTGAGGGACAGCAGAGAGGAAGCACTGAGCTCTCCCCTCCTGTGATCAGTGTCAGAACCCAAGGGAATGGCTGGAGCTGAGCTGGGGGAGGTTTAGGTGGGACATTAGGAAAAGGTGGGTGCTCCAGAGGGTGCTCAGGCACTGGAACAGGCTCTCCAGGGAAGTGGGCACAGCTCCAAGCCTGTCTGAGTTAAGAAGCATTTGGACAACAGTCTCAGGGACAGTGTGGGATTGCTGGGGTGTCCTGTGCAGGGCCAGGAGCTGGGCTCAGGGANGCTGTCACAAAGATAGTAAAGGGTCTGGAGGGGAAGCCTTAGGGGAGGCAGCTAAGGTCACTTGGCTTGTTCAGCCTGGAGGAGACTGAGGACAGACTCACTGTGGTCTTCAACATCCTGGTGAGGGACAGCAGAGAGGAAGCACTGAGCTCTCCCCTCCTGTGATCAGTGTCAGAACCCAAGGGAATGGCTGGAGCTGAGCTGGGGGAGGTTTAGGTGGGACATTAGGAAAAGGTGGGTGCTCCAGAGGGTGCTCAGGCACTGGAACAGGCTCTCCAGGGAAGTGGGCACAGCTCCAAGCCTGTCTGAGTTAAGAAGCATTTGGACAACAGTCTCAGGGACAGTGTGGGATTGCTGGGGTGTCCTGTGCAGGGCCAGGAGCTGGGCTCAGGGACCCTGAGGGTCCCTTCCAGCTCAGCACATTGTGACTCCATGATGTGAGCAGCAGCAGCAGCAGCAGCAGCAGGCAGTGGAACTCGGCCTCTCCTGACTAACACTGCAATGGCTTTGCTGTAGCACACAAGTTTGGTGTTCACACACACAGCAGCAGGGCCAACCTCATAAATCCTGTCTCCAGAAGGCATTTCTGGTACCCACTTGGTGAGCAGTGTGGTGGAGGCAACCAGAGCTTATCTGAGCAGGCAGGCTGTGCATGGCCCTCCCTGTGCTGTCTGCAACTTGTTTGTGAAGTCGTGGAATAGAAACAATCATTAATGTATAAATGGATTTGGTGTGTTCTGTGTTTTTCTTCTGTATTACTTCATCCTTCCTAAGGACAATTTGAGTGTTCTGGCCCCTAAGCAGCCCTGAACTGGTTTAATGCCTTCTGCAAAGAAAATTATTTCTTCTTTCCCCTGATAATGATTTTTTCTTAGGAGTGAGAATGGGAAATACAATAAGAGATTTATCACCCAATTTTCCCTGCTGCTTTGCACTGAACCAGCTGTGAATGATGAACACTGTAAAAAAAAAAAGACAATTTTGCAATGGCAGGTCTAGATGCTGCATACCAGAGTGGTGGTCACCATCTCCTCAAACCACTTGGACTGGGCTTGATTGTAAAGATCCACACAGCGCATCAGGTCATCTCCTGGAAGAGTCAACAGCAGCACATCAGTGTCCTCCAGCCAGGCTGAGGAGCCAAGTGCAGGGCAGGCTCTGTAGCCCCAAGGATCTGAAGATCAGCCCTGCTGGAGCTCAGAGCAGTTCAGGTGTTTGCCACATGTACCAACATTTCAACTCCATGCACGCACTTGATGCATGGCAAAAAAGCAGGAGATTGGGGTGAGAATGGAAGGGGGGAAAGACAAGATTTTGAAAGAAAAAACATGAGCATTAAGCAGCTTTTTTTAAAAAAACACCCAGAAATAAAAAGGCAAGTTACTTCAGTTTAAAAAAAAAAAGCCATAGATGAAAAGTTATTTGAAAACTAAAGCATTGAAATGGGAAATCAGTAGTGGGGAGTTGTGGGACTGCAGGGCAGCACTGTGTAGGTGAGACTGCAGTCTCAGAGGTCTCTGACTTTGGATGAAGGATGCTTATTTGAAGCCTCATGCACTCCCCAGCCTCTGGAGGTGCCTGACTCCAGCTGAGCTCCAGCTCCTTCTGTGCTCAGAGCAGTAACACAAGAAGCTCAGGTTCTTTCCTTTTAATTTTTCTTTGTTGCAGGACTCTGCACTGATGGACAGGGGAAAGGTGGGTGGCAAAGTTGGGAAAAAAGTTCTCAGAGATTGCTGCTTTCCAGCTGGGAAATTCTCTTTGTTCTTTAAATGAGGCTCAGTTTCTCTTTCCCTCTCTGATCTTCAGCTCCTCCTGGCTTGTTCAATAAAAATTGATTATAAACAATTTCTAAGAACCTGAGGAACAAAGGCAGACTGTGAATTTTCAGGTGAATAAAGAACATCTCTCATGGAGTCTCCTGTTGTTAAATCTTAACTTTTCTAGTTCCAAAAGTTGCCTGTACACATGGTCCCACTGCCAGTGACTCTTCCCAGTCTCCTGAAACCCCAGACATCTACCCTGAAGTTTTAAAAACCTCAGAACTCTGAAAGACCACCAAGGGCCAGCCCTTGTTGAAGGGAGGAAACCTGAAAGCCCTAGCTAAAACTCGTTTTCAGCAAAGGCACTTAACTGAGCTCTGCAGAAAAAAGTTCCTGCTGGGTCCTGCAGATGTGAAACGTGCACAGGTCACAGCAAGCAGCTGAATCCTCAGCACAGCAGAGCACACACTACTATAGCCTCAGTATTCCTACAGGAGGAATTATTTTAGTCACTGAGTAGCAGTGGGGAAAAGACAAAAAAAATCACTTTCAAGGAAAAAGACAGTAATAGTAAGTGTAATAGGCACCCACAAAGTTGTGGGTGAGTGTGATTTAGGAAAGAACCAAGGAAGGAACTATGATTTATGGAAGAAACACCCTCAGCAAAGCGTCTCTGAATCTGCCTTTGGAAGTTCCACAAACATTCAGTAATCTAAGGACACTTCCATGAAACAGAAAGGCAACTCACCCCACTGCTGTTGTTCTCAATAGTTTGTGACATCTGAGCTGGAAAAACTAGGCTTGTTTCTTCTGAGCATTTAACATGGCACAGATTGGAAATGTGGTTTGTGGCTACAACATTAAAAACCAAGAACCACATGGATGGATGGGCAGGAGAACAATGTTAAAACCAAAAACCAGGTGGAGGGAAGGGCAGGAGAACAATATTAAAAACCAAGAACCACTTGGATGGATGGGAAGAAGAAAAATATTAAAATACAAGAACCAGGTGGAGGGATGGGCAGGAGAACATTATTAAAAACCAAGAACCAAGTGGAAGGATGGGCAAGAGAACAATGTTAAAAACCAAGAACCAGGTGGAGGGATGGGCTGGAGAACAATATTAAAACCAAAACCAGGGTGCATCCCACCCTGCCCAGTGCTCACCTGCCTGAGTGGACTTCCTCCTCGCCTTCTTGATCTCCTCTTCTGTCTTGTTGCTGAGTTTCACCTCCAGCTGCTGTGTTTTCATTTCCAGATCCTTCTGCCTCTCGGTCAAGGCTTTCCGGGCCTGGGGGAGGTTGGACAGGAGTCAGGGGGAGAGGAGCAGCTGCTGCTTTCAGCCTCCCAGGCTCCTCCACACAGGAGCTTCCAGGAGTGACTTGGTGAGAAACTGGGCCCCAGCTGGGATTCAGGTTCTGGGGAGAAGCCACCACCACCAACTCACAAATGCATCTGAACTCTTCAGAGCCTGAGAAAGGCAAAGCACTAAGGGCACATCAGACCCTCCTGTTTCTTAACAGCTTTCTCCTTATTTCTGGAACAAAGGAGAGCTGGAGCCTCTTTCAGATGTCTGAAACAGCATCATTACAAAGGCACCTCTTCCATTCACCTTTCTTAGGATCTGAATTTTGGAAGAAATTTCAAGCATCTCACAAAATCTATCTTTGAGTACAGTCTGGACTCAATATACACCTAGCAGAAACTCTTAACAATTTCAGAAAAACTTATTCAGGTTCATGCTCCACAAACCAAGAACCTGAGGTCTGATTACCTGAATCACTTTACTCAGAAGTTCTTCAAGCTGTTGAAACCTGATTTATCAGCACAAACATGTATTATACAGTCAAATTAGAAAAGTATCTGAACAAACATTGTTACATGCAGGCTGATTAATAAATAAAAATAACTTGTTTTGCATGGATTTGTTACAAAACATGTCAAATTTGTCCTTTATACTGTACTAGTGTTTCAAACTAAATTGGCAGGAGTGTATTTTCTCAGCACCTTGCAGACACAGCAGCTCAAATGCTGCAGCACTCCTGAAGCATTCCTGGGATTTTCTCCACGGGCAGTTCCCAGCCCAGGCTGGGTCCTGCAGGTCTCCAGAGGGAAGGGCACTGCAGCCCTGGCTCTCCCCTGCCCTGATTCCTCCTCCTCCTCAAGGTTATTCCTCAGCCCCATTCCCAACATTGCTACTGAGTTGCTTTGCAGATGGGAGCGTGGAGAACTCAGTGTTTGCAGAAAAATGCCTTCCTTGCACACACTCAGCCTGGTGGCCTTGTGTATCCTGCAACAATTTGTGTTCCTGGGGAGCTCCTGCTGAGCTTTACTGAAAGCACAAACAACTTCAGGGAGGGCTGGGAATGGCATTTTCCTTCCCAGTTTACACCCAAAAGCAGACAGGATTTGGCAGCTGATGCACAGGCACCCCAATTTCTGCCAGCTGCTGCTGGGGGATCCCATTTTAGGGGTCTCCCTCCCTGCACCACAGCCTCAGCTGGCTCATGTTACTCAGCACCATTACTGGCTGCTGCTGCTTGGATTTTTCCCAGTGGGGATGTTTCTTGTGAAGGGTTTGTGATCTCCCACACCAGGGTGCAGCTACCCAGCCTCTGACCTGACCCTGCCAAGGTGTTTTAAATTTTGGGGACAAGAGTAAAGAAGTATCTGCATCAAACACACTGGAAATTTGTTGCCCCAAGCTGGGAAGGGGAAGATGACACCAAAACCCACCTCAGCAGCAAGAGGTTTGCTCCCCACTCCCCAGATCTCACCAAGCAGCAAAAACTCCACCTGGGGCCAGGCAAAGCACAGCAGGAGCAGCTCAGAGAAGCTGCTCAGCCCTGCAGGGTCCCACGAAGGCCCAGCCCTGCTCCCACCTTCTCCACGGCGGAGTAGCGGCTGGCCAGGTGCTTCCGCAGGTCGGCGATGTGGTGGTCACACTTCTTCATGTCCTTCTTGAAGTTCTCCCTGAAGTTCAGCAGGGGCTTCTCCACCTCGCTCTGAAGCTGCAAACGAAGAAGGAAAGGCAGTAAGGAGGGGCCAGGCAGTAATTCCTGGCAGTAACTCCTGGCTCCTCACAGAACCACGGGATCTTCAGGGGGGAAACACCTCGAGTCCAGCTGCCCACCCAGCCCCACCACTCTCACCACTAAAGCACCTCCTCAAGTGCCATATCCATGGTTTTGGAACACTTCCAGGGATGCTGACTCCACCACTGCCCTGGGCAGCCTGTTGCAATGCTTTAAAATCCTTTCTATGAATTTTTTTTCCCTAATATCTAATCTTAATCTCCCCTAGGTGCAATTTGAGACCATTTCCTTCTTCTGACAAGAGCTCAAGGCAAAGAGAAAAGCAATTCACACATTTCACACACTGCAGCCAAAGGCAGTGCCAGACAGCAGGACCTCTCCTCCCCAAAATGCTCTGAATTTAGCTCAAAAACTCAAAACTCAGCCCTTCACAGGAGAGCTCTGTTTAGGGGATATTAACTGAAAGCAGCAAAAGCACAGAAATTTCACCTTCTCCTCTCTCTGACAGATCACTTCTTGTTTAAAACAGAAGAGCAAACTACAGGAAATATTCAGAGCACTATCAGTGCTCCATTTCTGGCCTGACTGATGAGAGCTTGCTCAAAACCCCCCAAAATTCCCAACTACAGCCTCTCACCTGGCCTGCAGTGGGGTGAGGCTGTGCTGTCACAGCTGCATTTCTGCTCTGGTGAAGTGAGGGCCAACAAAGCCACATTTTATTCATTTCTGTCAAGTGTAAGGGAGCCTAAAGAGAAGCCTGATTATTTAGCTGAAGCTCTTCTAAGCAGTGGCAAGAAACCTCTGGAATGAAGTGAGGGGAAATCCATCAAGAGCACATCCCTGACTTGCCCCGACAGCTGCTAATACTCCACTCTGACAGAGTTTGCATCATTTTGGCCTCCTGATACACAGTTTTGACATCTAAAAAAGGAGCTCTGGAGGATCACAGATATTTCACCTCCCCAGAAGCTGCTCTGTGTTGTCTGTGGGGATCCTGGACTCCACTCATGCAGGGAAGTTGGGTCTGTAATCAGTTAACACAGCCTACAGTGGAGCAGTACAAAATCCCTGAAAACCAGTGTTTGCAGCCTTTCTCCAGCTCTTTTATTGGAGGGAGGCTACAAAATCAGCCAAGCCCCTGGAGCACACATCCTAGAAAGGTTAAAGAAGCCTGAAGCAGAGTCTGTTCAGGCAGGTGCAGCCTGGCACCTTGGTGATCTAAATACAGCTGAGGGAAGGTCAGGGCAACAGAACCAAATTCTTCTTTGCAGGGTCACGAGAGGGAGGTTCAGGTTTAGCATAATTCAAAAAACCAACCCCAAAAAGAATCACTGGACTGGAGAAGGTTGGCCAGAGCGATTGGGAGATCTCTGTCCTTAGAGACACTCCAGGCTGGGCCAGGCAGAGGTGTGGCTGACTTGATCCACTGTGGGTGATACTCCTGCTCAGACTGGGAGCTCTTTGTGCTTTCACTAAAGATCACCAAGATATTTAAAAGCAAATTCTGTCAATAAAAGGAAGACAAAACTAAAACTCCCAAGCAGGTATGAGAACATAAAATCACAAAATCACTATGGCTGGAAAAAACCTCCAAGATCCTCAAGTCCCAGCATCAACCCAGGGCTGCCAGATCCACCATTAACCCATGGCCCTAAAATGCCACATCCACACCTTTTTGCACCCAAACAGTGGGAAAGATTTAGAGGATTTAGAGGAGTTTCTGTGCACAGCTCCAGGAGAAGTAAATACTGGAAAAGCCCCTCTCCACCTGGCCTGCCTCCACACACACACAGAGCTCCAGGGTGATTTTTCCCTCTTGGAAAACAACACAGGAGGACAATGGGGAGCAAGAAGTATTTCACTAATTACAGCCCTGATGTGAAGTTTGAGCAGTGCAGCAGGTTACCAAGGCAGCAGCTGGTTGCCTGAGTAACCTCTGCAGAACTGCTCACAAATGGTGCAGAGCTATAATTTTCCTCCAGAACATGGCTGGTGTGCTGAGATATCTGCCACTGAACTGAACCTGAACACCCACAGAGGTTAACACAATGCAACAGGAATCAAGAGCATGTCACATGTGGTGGAAAAAACCCAGATAAATACCATAATTTGTAAAAGAAATCTCCTTGGGCATCACTTGAGAGAGAACCCAAAAATAACATGATGTTCCCAGTACAGTTTTCAGAAAGGCTAATGATACAAATAAGCCAGAATTATGGTTCTCTTCCTTCCAGACAGGTAGAGCAGATCATTGTTGAGAAGCCAAATATTACCTTTCATTTCTTCCTTTGCAGAAGGAAAGTGTACAAGCAGTAGCTGAATTTCCTGGCAGGAAGGCAGAGCCCAGGTGAACAACCTCTAGAATCAGTTTTAGTTTTTCTTTTTATGAAAAATTAAGATTAGATGTGCTTTAATTTACTCATCAGGTAGACTGAACAAACTGATTTTGGGAGGAAGATTGGACAGAGTTTCAGTAAGTTTGTTCATCAACTTATTAATTCATCTAAATCTGTACCATAATAATGTGTATTTCCCCCACTAACATGCACAGAAAGGAGAGGCCCACCAATTCAGGGCAAAAATCTTTGGAAAAGGAAGAACTATTTACCTTAGAAGAAAATTTGAGATGAACCTCTGCTTCATCAGCTAAACTCTTCTTGAGCTGAGCCCAAGCTTCTCCCAGAGTGCTGGAAGAACAGAAGGACAAGGATCAGTGCCCTGACCCTGCCCTTGTGGGGTCTGTCAGACTTTGGACCACATCAAAATCCATGGAAAAGGGCAACAGGAATCTGAGGAAACAACCAACCCCTGTGGCCAAGGCAGAATTGTACTGGCACTGTAGAGAGCAGATCTTGGAAAACAAAGCTCATCTCCACCTTACACAGACGCCAGAGCCTCCAGAAGCAAAATCCTTCAGGATCTCATCCTCACCACAACAAAGCTTCCCCAAAAGCACTTTTCCCATTGCCTCTTCTACTTCACACCCTCCTTCAGAGAATGGATTTTCACTTCAGTGAGAAGTCTCAGAGAAGCTTTTCAGCACCTGAAAACTTCCCCACTGCCTTTTTCTTTCAGATTATTTCCAAGACAGTGGCAGCTGAGGCACACTCCTCCAGACCCTCAGCCTAAACTCCTCTTAAAGCATCAGAACAAAACCTCACTGTCCCCAGTACAGCACAGAACAGCTCCAGTGGCTAAACTGGTAGTGGATTATTTGGTATCAGACACTCTTTCTTCTACTTATTTTAATATGATTGCCTTTTTAGACAACAGCATGGAGTTGTTGATGAATAAGCTTGTGATTCACTATAGCCAGATCCCTCTCCCACAAACTGTTATGTAACTGTATCTTTCACATCCTGTGGAAGTATAAAAACCCGGTGCTCTGTCCTCATTAAAATGCATCTTATTTTTTTTTCCCAGTTAATTTCTCCATTTTAACACAAGATTCCTGAATTGCAACCTTTTCTTCAGATTATACACACCAACCCCCCAGCTCTGCCACACCTCTGACTGCAGTAAATCCATCATTTCTTCTATCACAGGTCACTCACTACAGAAACATTTTAAAAACCCCTGGACTTAGGACAAAACCCCCTTGGGATCTCATTCCACAGCTACTTTCTGCAGTTTAGTTTTTGTAAGCAGTGGGTTTTTCCTACCTAGTTTTTTGCACATCAGGCTTTATTTAGGCCACTGCTTCTCTCATCTGCCTACGAGAATCTCCCATTGCAAAAAGCAATACTAAATTAAGAGCTGTGATGCTTGACCTACTCTCTTACTCCAGCACTGAAGGAATTCAGCTTGGCTTGGCATTGTTCTGTCTGCACCTACAACAATTGCTCACCACCTCAGTTTCCCACTAAGTGAAAGCCTGGTTTATTCCAGCCCTTTGCAAAGGTTAAATAAAGCTGAGTGATCTGCAGCTCCTTCTGCCTCTTCCCCATCCCCTCTTCAAGGATAATGAGATTTGACTCCTCTGATAGCCTGAAAAGTCACCTGTCATCCTCAAACTAATGACCTGTCACCCCTGATGCTGCTCCAAGGACTTGAGTCCTCAAATGTGGTGTCCATCAGCTGAACAACCCAGACACACCCACAGAAGTGCTCCCAACATTTCCCCTTCCCTGAGGTGCTCTCCCACTGCCCACTCCCACTGACACTGACCCTGTTACCTGATCCAGGCAGTGCTTTCAGCTCCATGCACCCTGCACCACGTCCTTCCAGGTCCCCACTTCAACATTTCTTGGGTTTGAGTGCTCATTCCCCCTCTTTTCACCCACCCTCCCCTAGTTCCCCCTTCCCCTTCATTTTTTCAGTCATTCCCTCCTTTTCTCCTGTTGGGGGTAGGAGAAAGTGGAAGGAAGATGTGGAGCAAAGTGGGTTTAGCTCTGTAGGATCAGGTGAGCACCCAGCCCTCAGGAGAAAGGACAGAAGCCTCTGTCAGTGCAGGTGCTGGGGCAGGGACAGCCCTGTTACCCTCTGCCATTTCTGTCCTCACCTCCTGCAAGCTGAGCAGAAACACCCTGTGCCAGAGCTAAGGTGAGGACAGTCACCTCCAGCCTTGGCTCTCAGGGCTCAGAGGGTTTGTGTAGAAACACACAGAGCCACCCAACTCTGCTCCTTCAGCAGTGGTGCCTTTTCATTTACACTGAAGAACTGCAATTTAGTCTGAATTGCACTGCCTAATGTCTTCTTAAAAACTCCCAAAGGGTGAAATTGGTGTAAATAAGGGCCAGAACCCTGATGAGAAGAGCTGCCTTCATCCTCCCTCTTGTGCTGCTCTGGTTGTACTGGCACTGACCTTACACATCTACTCTCATATATTCCATTTCCAAAGCAGTTTAGTGCATGTTAATCCTGGAAGGATCCAGTCCTGGCTAAAACAAGGACAGCAAACAAACCTGATTGGAAAGGCAATATTTTATATACATATTCCTAAAAAACTTCTCATTAACAACCTAAAAAAAAACCCCCAAAAACCCAAACAAACAACTCTGAAGCAATTCCATCTTCCCCAACATGCCCAGGGTGTTAATCTAAATAAACCTCTACTCAGCAGGAGAGCTGGGGAAAATTACATGTACCTGTGTGGGAGAAATGCCTTTTATATTAAAATTTGTCTTCTGTGAGAGTCAGAGAGACACACTTACCCTTCCTCCTGAGCAGCCAAGGAATTCTGAGACAGTTTGGACAGGTTCTTAGCATATTCCTCCTCAATCTTTATCCTACACTCACATACACACAGAGAGAAAATAAAAAGACAGCAGTAAGTAAGCTTTAAGGCAGAAACCCACACACATAATTTGAAGAAATTCTCTGCATTTTAACAGATTTTGCCACAGGAATTTTCCTTTCAGTCTCCAGGGCTTGGCAGCACGGGTTTGATGAGGCGTCTTCTCCCCCCATATGCTAAAAATGCAGTGGCAAGAGCAGGGCTATATGCAGGATGGCATGTGAGACAAAATTAGATGGAGAAGCTACAGTTCTGGAGAGCAAATAACAAGGACAGAGTGTTTCTGCTGAGCAGCACGGGCTGCCTGCAGAACCAGAAGCACGTGGGTCAGCACGCTGTGAAATGTGAGGCTGCACATCCTCCAGGCACACACCAGGCATGCAGGAGCCAGGGAGAATCCAAAGGAGGTTTGGGGTGCTGAACTCTCCTGGGGACACCAAAGGCTCCCTGCTGTCTGTCACAGGTGACAAGGCACGGCAGGGATGTGGCAGGAGCTTCTGCCACCCCTTCCTGCCCTCACTCCTCAGCAGCAGCAGCTGAGCTGGCCAGGGGTGAGGAGAGGAGAGGTGCTGGCACAGCTCCTGTGGGAATGACTGCAGGGCAGGAGGAGCACAGCTGAGGGCTGAGGGGACCAGGTGGGTGCTGACAGCCCAGTGGGGTGCAGAGGGGATGGGCACCGTGCCTGGGACCCCTCTGCTGCCACTGCAACAACTCGAGGTGCACGTGGCTCCCAGAGAGCAAACACTGCGTGTCCCCTGTTTCCAACTCGATGGGGCCTTTCTGAGAGGGCTGTGTGGCCCCAGGTGGAACAGCTCCTGATTCTGAGCTGTGCCTGAGCAGGGGCAGCACCTGCTTTGAGGTGTCCACCCACACAGGCACCACGAGGTGGGGGGTTTCTGGCATGCCCATCTGCAGAAGCCAACTGAGCAGGCACGTTTGAGCCAGAAGGGGTCCCCTGAGGCAGCTGAGAGGGCTCTGATGCTCTGGAGATTATCCTGGTGGATGGTGTGGGAGGGGAGGTGGCAGGGCAGGGAGCAGCTCAGGGTCCCACAGCTGACAGCTCCACAGCAAAGCCACTGACTGGGATGTCCCTTCCAGCAGCTGACTGGGCTGCAGCTGGCTGAGCCCCAGATGAAACCCAGCCTGGTGTGACACAGGGCTGCAGACCCTGCCCAGGAGCTGGGGGTCCTCCTCTGCCCCTCCCAAGCAGGCAGCTCCCCACTCCTGCTCCAACAACTGCCCAGCATCCAAGGCTGGCTCAGGAGCTCACTATGAGCAGGGCTTTCTCAGGCACATTTCACCTGCAGATCTACCTCAGGGGGAGGCCAATCCTGGCTCAGAAGTGACAGTTTCTGTGGGCTGGGAAGAGAGAGCAGGACAACAATAAATAAAGGTGGCAATGTCTCCCTGCAGGGCCAAGGCTCACTGCTTTGGGCTCAGCTCCCAGCCAAAGCTACAGCCTTCATTGTGAACTTCATTCCTGCTGAATTTTGGCACTGGGAGGGGTGGGACTGGATGAGCTTTAAGGTCCTTTCCAACCCAAACCACTCTGTGGTTTTCTGATTCTCAGGATTTCACAATCACACACCAGACACACCACGTCTGGTGCCATCAGAGCCTGTCCTAAACTGGCTTTGATGGAAGTGCTCCTCACTGCTTCCAGCTCTGGCCTAAGCTCCAAGAGTTTTTCAGGGATTTCAGGTGTTACCTGTACTGCAGATGGATGGCACTACTGCCTGGCAGGGAGGAATATCAATAAAAGATAAAAATAAAAAGGCGAAATGTCTATAGTGAAGAACACCAAATACAAGAAATAAATTCTTCTACCCCAGCCTGGCTTCCTGTCACCATCTGTGGCCAAAAAGGGGCTAAAAATCAAGATAAACCTCAAAGAGGAGAAAAAAATCTGCCTCTTGGCCCTGCCTGATAGAAACACCCTGCCAGCTCTGCATTGTGGTGACACAAACATGCCAGAACTTGTCCTGAGCCCACTTCCAGAAATCCACGTGGCTCTTTGGCAGTGACCCCACCTTCCTAACAAAAAAAGCTTCAACTTCTGGTTTGAAAACTTTCAGGGTTTCACTCTGTGTAGTCAGAAGCAGTACAGATTTTAAATGCATTTTGAGCTGTTCTGACTTTATTAGTTCTAGCTGACCTTTGGATATTTATTTCCTGTTCCATTTTACATTTTTTTTTCTATTTTGGGGGAAAAAAAGTACTTTGTGTGCCCACACTCCAACGATTTCAGCCATGACATTCATTCAGTCATGACATATTACAGTGGATGAAGAGAAACCAGAGAGCTACGAGGGGAGGCAGAGATGATCTGATGTGACTGCTGTGCAAAAAGAAACTAAATAGATGAAGACAGCAGGGGGAAGAGGCAGAAAAGGTGGCAGAGGATATCTGACAGACAGCTGTGGGAAGGCTGTGACTATGAGTCTTCTTACAGATTAGGAGGGAACAGTGAAATTATCAGGCAACAGAAGCATAATTATTTTTCCTGTGGTGCAGAGACTGCAGGAGCCCTCCACAAACTGCTGCAGACAAACAGTGAAAGGTGCACACCTGAATCTGCTGAACATGGCAGAAGTTAAATAATCTGCTTGATATTTAACTTACCTTTTCTAAACACAGCCCAGCTGAATTAAAAATGAGTAAGACACTGTTCCTTTGCTAATGGAAACACTGCTCCTTATACCTGGGGCTTCTCAGGGCAGTCTGCAGATTTTTGGGGGTGTTTTGGAGTCCTCCCCTGAATGCAAATGCTGGACCTTATTTTCACTTTTGCTTTAAAGTAATTCTTTCTTTCACACCAACACTCTGGATTTTTTCAGTTCAGTTTATTTAATAATTACTTTCCTCCCTTTCTTGAGGTCTGTCTTCCTAAAAGTCAAAGTCTATTTGTGACTATTTGACTTTTATAACCCTACCTCTGCCAACAAGACCTGAATGAACATGTAATTGCTGACTCTGAGATTGCTACATACAAGAAGCTCCTGTAAAAGCATCTACTTGATGAACTAAATTTCAGTTAGTTCCCTCTTGTTAGATATTTGATGAAGAAATCTGGTTATCAGGTTTTATACCAGCTTCCTGTTGAAGGGCTGGTTTTTATTGCCTGAAACTCACCTCCAGCAGGCTGATTGCACAAAGAGGATTTTTCTGGACATGAAAATTCCCAGTTAAATGTGGTCTTGTGTTGCCCAAGGCACCTGAGGGTCATCATGGAAACCTTATCAATACTTCAGCCCTCTCAGCTGGGAGCACAGAGGTTCCCCTGGTGGCCTGAGCTCTCTTTCCATGAATAACCAACCTCCCTCCTCCTCTTCCACACAGAACAACCCTGATCCTTTGTTACAAGCAGATGAAAAATGTATTCATCTTTCTGTAACTCCCATCTAGAGCCTGCTCACACTAAATTCCCAAGCTCTTTCTGTTCCCAGCACACAGGGAATCTTTTCTTTCCTCTCTAACATGCCTCACTCCTCCTCTGCTGAGGACACAGACACGCCTCCCCAAAGTGCCAGAGCTGCTCTCCTTGCTCTCTCTAATTTCCCACCAACTTTCCCTTCCTCTTGAATGAGTCCTGCTTTTATTTCTGTCAGATTTCATTATAAATTACTTCCTTTGAAGCAGCTTCCCCCTCTTTTCCCCAGCTACACAACTCTGCCTGCCTTCCCATCCTCTCCCTTAGCAAGCCAATTTCTCAGCTGTATTTTTAATGTCTCAGGTGGCCCTTTCTTCTCCCTCTGGTCACACTGTAAATGTTCCTTGAACTGTCTGATGTCCAAGGCTACAGAAACCAGAGAGTGAGGGTGGGCAGGCCCTGGCACAGGGTTCCCAGAGCAGCTGGGGCTGCCCCTGGATCCCTGGAAGTGTCCAAGGCCAGGCTGGACAGGGCTTGGAGCACCCTGGGGCAGTGGAAGGTGTCCCTGGACATGCAGATGGCAAAGGGCTGGACTGAGATGATCTTTAATGTCCCTTCCACCCCAAACAATCCTGTGATTCTATAACCAAGCTTCAGTCCACAGTGATGTCCTTTCACATGTTCCTCTAGGAAACTGCCTGTGCTCCATGTGAACAAATTGCTTCTGCATCCTTCAGACAAAATACTTCCCTTCTAAATGTCATCTCCACTCTGCTTCTCTCCTGTTTATGCTTCTTCCTTGAATCTGCAGCTTAAAACCTTCTTGGTTCCCTCTGAACACACATCCTGAGTGCAACACAACTCAGACAGAGAGACAAGTGAGAGCTGGAGAGGACTGGAGAGTGTGGATGAACATTAGAGAAACATTAAATGCTCATTAAGAATTTGCAGCACACCTTTTATGCAGTTTAAGCATGAATGCACTTAAGGAATATCCCAACTGGGAAAAAGCAACTGCAATAAATATTCACTTTGATAACCAAGTGCTCGTTACCTTTCTCGCACAAACTCTGCCATTTCTTTCTGCATTTGTTTCCCTTTGAGTTGCTTCTGAAGAAGAATTTCAAATCCTGACACTGTATTGTTCCCTTGTGAGTCCTTCTTATCTGCCTGAAAGAAATAAAAACAAGTTCAACAAAAAGCTCTGGAGGAAAAACCCACAGAGCTGGGGCTCCCAGCAGTGGTGCCTGAGGAACCCTCCCCTGGGAGCAGCTGATGGCTCCAGCACCTCAGCCCCTCTCAAAGAAACAGCCCAACACTCTCCTGCTCCTCTTACTCCATTTTTAAAAATTTAATTTAAAAAGGGAAGATTTACCATTATCTTTAGCCAGCAAGGGAACTCCTGGGGCAGAGGGGAGGGCAGTGCTGCTCTAAAAGGCCTTTAACAGACTGCCAAGTTCAGCTCTGAGAAAAACAGAGCCAGTCTGCAGGGATCTGCTGTAAACCAAGGCAAAGTACAAGGAACCTCAGCCCAAGAGGGGCAGCCCTGCTCATGGAATTAATTGGCAGCAGGTTCAGAGGTGCAGGAGGCCTCCCTGTGTGCCTCCTCCAGGTGTGGCAGGTCACAAAGGCAACGAAGAACAGAGCTGCATCACAGGCAACACTCAAGTGTAGGGACTGAAACTCGAGTTCAGCTTGTGAGCAGAGAGCTTGTCAAATGGTTTGTGGGAACAAATCCATCTCCTGAGAACTGTCCTTGCCTTTGTGGACACTCCCCTGATGTTCAGCCACCTCTCAGACTGCTCAGAGGGTTCAGGGAGATCTCCACTGGCATCCTGTGCTCCCTGGTCCTCCCTGAACACACTGTAGCTCAGCCCAAATTCTCCTTTACCTTCTACCACAAATCAAGCTGTTTATTCACTTTCTTGGAAGCTCTGGAGCTGCATGTGGCATGTGGCTGGCTGCCTACTTACCCAGAAATAATCACAGTAACTCCACTCTGAAGGTTTCAGCAACTGCTGCTCTGGCATTACGTCAGGGTGGGGGAAAGTCACACAGTTGATCTGTTAAAAAAAAGCAAAAAAAAAGAAAAAAAAGAGAGTTAGACAGCAATGAAATGTAGCTGTTAATGAGAAATATGTAAATAAAAAGTTATATCCACGTGCTTCCCATCAGAAAAGCCGCAGTGAATGCACGGCAGTGAAGAAAAATTGGTTGTTGCATGGAAACAGCAGCCAAGTGTTCCCAGGATGCTGCTCTCTGCAAGCAGGAGTGTCAGCTCAGAGGGAAATAAACTACCCATTTCACATGAGGAAAACCTGCTGGATTTGGGAAGCACCATGCAGGGAGTTCTCCCTTAAAACTGAGGTAAAGAAATGTGAACCACCCTGAGCACAGAAACCCAGCGAGCATCAGAGAGCACTGCAGGCACCTTGGAGGCAAAACACCCTTGGCTGTGCCAGTCTCCTGCAGGATGGCAAAAAAAGGAATCATCTTTTCAGCACACAGCCCTCCCATCCATCCCAGAGGTGTTTTCAGATGGGAGTGATGCTCTGCAAAGGAGCAGGGGCTCTCTGGAGCCAGTGAACCTTCAGTGATCTGTCAGGACTCATCACACGGTCATTAAACAGCAGCACAGAAAAGTCCAAGTGCTCATTAAGTTATCACAGTGCAACATTACAGCACAGTGAAGCACCACAGCCTCCTCAGAACATCCTGCAGAACAAGCCTGGACACAGCCAGGCCTTTCAGAGGAAGCACCAGCAGGAGTCAGAGCTCACTGCCAGTCTTTAATGCTCACCCCAAACCCCTGGGGTGGGACCCTAAAATGCTGGGCAGGGACCCTAAAATCAGTCCCTCTCAGGGTCCTGGCAGCACTAAGAGCACCTGGGTATTCATCAAGGGATCAAGGGATACTGGGGATGGGAGATGTAAGTGTATCTGGGGGGTTTGCTGGCGTCAGTGGATGCTCACAGGAACCCCCCACACAAATCTGTGGGCAGGGTGAGCCCAGCCCCACAGGCAGAGCTCCCAGGCACTGAATCTGCCCCTGGGCTGTTCACAGAGCATCAGCAAGGCTGTGGGTGCTGACACAGCACAGACCCACCGAGCCAGAGCACAGCACACAAAACCTTTGGCTGATACGAGGCTGCTCCCAAAATCCCACTCTGGTTCTGCTGCCTCTGCCCAGGCTGGAGTTCAGCAGCTGTCCTGTAACAGTGCAGGAGCTCCCTGCACACAAATCACTCTGCCCAGAGCTTGCCAAGTCCATCCCAAAGCAGGCTGAGGACGCCTGTGGTGTCTTTGTCACCTCAGCTACATCCTAAACCACGTGTCTTGCCTTCCAGCTCCCACCAAACTGATCTGCAGGTGACCCTGCACCTCCACCAGAGCTGGCACCTCCAGCCAGAGCCAGAATGTCCACTCAGAGCCAGAAAGTCCAGTCAGAGCCACTTCAACTAGAGCTGGCACCTCCAAGCAGAGCTGGCACCTCCAGCCAGAGCCAGAATGTCCACTCAGAGCCAGAATGTCCACTCAGAGCCAGAATATCCATTCAGAGCTGGCACCTCCAAGCAGAGCTGGCACCTCCAAGCAGAGCTGGCACCTCCAGACAGTGCCAGCCTCAGGGTCCCAACCACAGACAGCCCTGCAAACACCTTCCTGCTCCCCATCACACCTCAGAGGTTCCAGAACACCCAGTTCAGGGCAGGATGGCCATGCTCTAACCAACTGCTCCTCCTGGGTGTATTTTGCAGCCTTTAACAGGAGACTGGGCAGCAGAGAGTCACAGAAACACAGAGTATCTCGAGCTGGATCACTGCATCGTGGCACTGAGCACCAGGACAGGGAGGTGATCTGCAGGGGGGGCACAGAGCTGTACCCTGCAGCTCCAAAAACCTGCAGAGAGGAACAGCATGGGGAATCCCTGCTCCCTGCCAAAGGCAGTGCCTGCTCCACAGAGACTGGATCTGTGTCAGCTGGAAGCTGCTGATCAGAGATGTGACAGAGAGTCTCAATGTCCTGAAGCAACAACCACAGAGTGACTGGAAAAGCCTTGGCTGGACTGGTGACAGTGTCCCAGTGCAGTGGACACAGCTCCAGGGATGCAGCAGGAGCAGTGAGTCAGGAGGTGATGAGAGCAGGCTTAAATCACATGTTTCTCAAACAGTATCATCCAGGTTTTAGGAATAAATCAAATATTCTGCACTTCTCTGAAGTCTGGAAATGATGCTGAGTTGTCTGGAAAAAGTCATGAGGCCTTATGGGTCTGGTATCACTTTTAAAAGGGAATTGGTGCTGGAATTAAAAAACTAAAATGCATAAGCTTTTGCCATCTTGAAAAAAAAATTAATTATGGTAAACAGAACTTAACAGAACTTACAGCTTTTTACATTGAGTCCCAGCAGGGGGCACAAAAATTTTCAAAACTGTAGCAATATTACTAAAAATTACATATGACTACATAGGTAATCCTGTGATCTTTCTTTCCTTTCATTGCCACAGATTTCTTTGACTCAAACAAGAGCTTAAACAGGAGCTCTTGGATTGGTATTTCCTACTATTTCTAAAACCTCTGAGGATTTCCCAGAGGGAGGGGGACACCAGGCTGGCACTGAGCAGCAGTGGTGTGATGCTGTGGCATTCCCCCCTCCCTCTGAAATGCTCTGCTTGCTTCTAAAACCAAAAACAGCTGAAAAAAAAACCCCACTCTGCTTCAGCAGCTCGGTCCCAGTGCTGAGCTGTCTGGCTGAGGCTGAGGACAGCCAAAGCATCTCGTGATGATGCCCTGAGAGCATCAAACAGCTCCATCAGTCCCAGGGACAATGGCACAAACACTCTGCCCTCACTGATTCTGATCCCACACTTTGCCCACCTCCCTGGGCTGGCCAGGCTCACTGCAAGCTCCAAATCCAAACCCCTGGCAGAGTGGATATCTTAACCACCCAGACCTGCCAGCAAGGCCTAACAAAAGCTTGCAGAAGGTGACTATTAAGGCTGTAATTGCCAGGAAGAAACAAAACAAATTAAAACACGTCTCCCAGATAATGATGGAACCACAGAGCATGAAGAGAAAACAAGGTGTGATGAGCTGCATTATGTTCTCACAAGCCCCACTGGGACAGCTGGGGTGATCATCAGCCTCACCATGATATTAAGTTCTTATGCAGCCTCTTTGTCAAAATAATAGCTGTTGTCAGCTTGCAACAAAGCAAAATTAATAACAAGACACCAGCAGGGCAAAATCCCAAGGAAGGGCTGAGCAAACCTGCCAGAGGACAGCAGCTTGTCCTTCCAGCTGCCACTGGCCAGGAGTGGCACCAGGAAACCTGTCTGGGAGTCACTGGGCCACAGAGACAGAAGGGACAGAGTCAGAGGAGGGAAAACCCACGGTGACAACAAAGCTTGGTGGAGGACACACACACAGGGGACCAGCACAAATTGATGTGACAAATCCCTCAACAAGCTGTGTGCCAGACTCAAGGGATTAAAAATACTCTTGCCTGTGTCCTGATCATGAGCAATTATACTCTTAACAGCTGAATATTCCAGCTCCTGTTTCCCATGAGTACACTGGCAGCCATGGCAAAATGAGCTGTTTGTGTTCAGGTGACTTCTCATTGTGTCTGAGACACAAAAGGGTGACAGAAGAGGAGCAGACCCAGGAAGTCAGGTGAATGCACAGGATTTGCACAGGAACAACAAACTTTGTTGGGTTGGACATGCACATTAATCTCCTGGATTTCAGAGTCTCTACAGGCTTTGAAGTCACTGCCACCACTCACCAGTAAATGAGACATTGCCAGGCAACATGAATAAAACAAGAATAATTTGATCAAAGCGTAGATAATCAACTACATGTTTATTACAGCAGACACCACATAAATAAATGAGCAGAAAGCAGGCAAACCTACTGTGCCACACTAAAGCAACTAAAGCAGGGCAACAGTTTTGCTTATTTTTCAATTTAAAAATGCACTTTATTTTCCTGATTGCTACACACTCCCAGCACCTCAAACAAAGAAGAGATGTGCCAGATTGCCTCCTTTAGTATCTTCTTTACAATTCAGCTGAGACCCAAATAGTACAACATCCAACTCCACTGAGTGAGTTCATGTGGCAAATGGAACCATTTGGGTGAAACAGCCAAGGCTGGAAAGAATCTCAGAAGAGCCTGGGCACGGCCACAGGCTTGGGCAGCCTGAACTCTCCCCAGAGGGCAGCCCAGAAATGCCCAGGCTGTGTCTGGGTAGCCTCAACACCAGGAGTTTGCCCCAGGTTTTAGTGCTGCTAGGGTGATGCTGCAGCTGTGGTACCACAGAAGGGAAGAACAGACAATTCAAGTCCTCACTGTCAACAAATCCATTGATTCCTTCCTATTTCAAAGGGGAGATTCTGCCAAAAGTGTGCAGGAGCCCTCTCTGCTTGGTCTGTCTGTAGAAAGGTGCAGAGATTATTCAGGCCCCTGCCAAACCAGGGCTTTTCTGACAGGATCTCCCAAGCAGTCAGCCCAGGGCAGAGGGGGGAGCTGTGCTGAACAGGCATCCTGTGCTCACCACAAGCCTGTGTTTGTCACACCGTGTCACACACACAGCACAGCAGCAGGAAATCCCAAGTTCCTGAGCACAGGCTGCCCATCTTCCCATCTGCAGTGTTCCCTGACGTGTCCAACACATCCAATCCAAACACCAGAGTTTTCCAAGGCCTGTGCCATCCTGACAAGGCACTAGGGAGATTTTAAGAAAGAAATCCACACTAAGAAATACCTTTCAGTCAGGCAGCTTTGCTGCTCTTCCAGGTAAGACACAGCTCTGATCCCCAGCTGATATCCCCCTGTACATTCTCCATTTAACTCTCCCCCACCTGTTGTGAATGATCTCCAGCTTCCACAGACAACTCATGCCCAGGGGCTTCAGGAATCAGCTTTAAAACAGTGAGTGCACCCTGAAACTCACTGTAAAACCAGCACAGACCACACATCTGCAGTTTCATACAATCCTGTGATATACCCAGTTTCTCCTCCAAAGAAAATGGAACCATGTCAGTAACATTCACTGACCAAAGAGAAAGCACCAGACTGTTCTTGCTGGGTGCACACAGATGGGAAACACTCCAGCTCCACCTGCCTTCAGGGTTTCCAGAAGCTGTGCTACTTAATCCTCCTTGGATGCAGAGGAGGCAGATGCCTTCTGAGGAAGATGCTCCCACTCTTCTGCTGAAGGCGATGACGCAGCAACAGCTTGGCTGGACATCACCTGATGTCTGCAGCTTCTGAGCCACAGGATTTCGGTTTGAAGGGAGGATTCCTTGAAATAAATCACAAAATTCCCCTCTGCAAGAAGAGCTTCTGCCTGAGCTACAGCTACAGACCAAGGGGAAGCATCTGACAGCAAGCTAAGGACGTGCCCTGCAGCTCTGCTACCCAGAACATCCCCACATCAGCTTGAGTGGCACTGAGCAAACAGAACCTCCTAGGAGACAGAGAAAACACTTACACTGTTTTACAGTTTACACTCCAGATGAGATTTATTTTTCACAATGCTGCCTTGATGGAGGCAATGGCTTGGAGCAAACAGCTGTTAAAATTAGCTTATTTTTGTCTATCTGATTCATCCTACTTGAAAGCTTTGGGCTTCTGCTGGAGGAACGCACCCCCAGTGACCCTGACATAACACACGGTTTCCTGCTTTGCAGATGTTACCTGATGGCACATGGGCCAGCAAATATGGAAAACCAGCCCCAGAGAACAGCCTGAGTCCTCAGCCCTGGCAGCAGCAGGCACTGCAGAAAAAACAAGCACTCCTGCACAGAAATAAACACTCCTGCTCCTGTGCTGTGCAACTCATCCTGTGTGACCATGATTTACTTCAACCCCCCTGGTCTGAGCAGGCAGGGGCTGCATTCAGGGGTCAGGACCCATCTCCTGCCCCAGCCACCACAGCCCTGGAACAGCTGATTCTTCTAGGAAGCTGCAAAAATGTCCAAACATACAGGTTTATACTTACTTCAAAGCACACCACACTCTCGATACACCAGTTAACAGCACCAACACTGCTAACAGCCCATTTTAATAACCAAGTATTAAAATCACTGATTGTTGGGGTTTTTTTTTCAAAATCTCTTGAAGATTTCCTCCTCCTGCCCCAGAGCACTGTACCTGCATGGCTGATCCACATCTCAGTCAGAGACACCAGAGCTCCCTTTGAACCCTGCTCTCTGTCACCAGCATAACAAATAAATCCACAGGCTGCATGTGACAATGCAGACAACCATCTCCTCCTCATAGTAACATTAACAAGGATGTATAATATTAAATGATTCCTTTTGTTCTCAGGGACTTGATAGCCTGCCAATAGTTACAGCTGCAAGCATGGTTATTGCTTCTCCTTTACCACTGAAAATTAATTTATCTGCTCGCTTCTTCTGATTTCCATTTAAATAAAACTTTCTATTACTAGCCACTTTCATTCATCTATTTTGATTTCCTTTCTGTTTTTAATCATCTGTCCTGCACTGAAGAGCCTGTAAGTGCTAATTGTGTTGCAGATGAGGTCACCAAGCACACAAAAGATATTAATGTCTGTAAACTGAGATATATCATACAACTGAGAACAATTCCATTCAAAACACAGACTCACAGAATGGTTTGGGTTGGAAGAGATCTTAAAGCACATCTTGTTCCACCCCTGCCATGGGCAGGGACAACTTCCACTATCTCAGGGTGCTCCAAGCCCTGTCCAACCTGGCCTTGGACACTTCCAGGGATCCAGGGGCAGCCACAGCTTCTCTGGGCACCCTGCGCCAGGGCCTCCCCACCCTCAGAGAGAAGAGTTTCTCCCTAAAAGGTTATCAGATGATGAATTTCTTCCTACTACCTAATCTAAATCTCCTTTCTTTCAATTTAAAACCACTGTCCCCTGTCCTGTCACTACATGTTCGTGTAAAAAGTCTCTTCGTTGAGTCAGTTATCCTTAATTATAAAGACTAAAAGGAAATGTAAGATAAACTTCACACTGAAATATAAAACATTTGCCTGTACTTCCCATCAGAAATCTTCACTTGGACTCTCTGGCACAAGAAGCCTTCTTGACACCTCAAATACAGACTGAGAAAATCGAGATCTGCCCTGGCAGAGCAGTGCCCCAGCGCTGCTGTCTAACTCTGCAGTACTCCCCCAGTCCAGACGCCGCTCTGGGGAGATGATCAGGCGAGGAAGTTTTCTCAGGACATCGGTTCCCAGTCCGGGGCACCTCTGAAGGCACCGCGTTCCCTCCTGCTCATCCCGCAACCACCACATCGCACGGACACCCGCGGGAGCGCTCCGGCGCAGGGCAGCGACCCCAAACCCTCCCTGGCTCTGGCGGCGTTTGAACACCGAAACACGGCGAGTGCGGGATGCTGCGGCGCGGGGAGCCCAGCACGGCACCCCCGCGGTTCCTCCATCCCAGTGCCCAGCACGGGATCCTTGAGGTTCCTCCATCCCAGTGCCCAGCACGGGATCCCCGCAGTTCCTCCATCCCAGTGCCCAGCACGGCACCCCCGCAGTTCCTCCATCCCAGTGCCCAGCACGGCATCCTTGAGGTCCCCCCACCCTGGTGCTCAGCATGGAATCTCCGCGGTTCCCCCATCCTGGTGCCCAGCACGGAATCCCCGCAGTTCCCCCATCTCGGTGCCCAGCACGGGATCCCCGCAGTTCCCCCCTCCCGTTGCCCAGCCCGGGATCCCCGCAG
>VZRX01005090.1:54923-69924 GCA_013398075.1 Notiomystis cincta | reverse complement strand
GTGCCAGCTGAAGAGAGAGAAACCATCAGATCAGAGAGTCAGACTGAACTGTCTAGCTTGACACTTTTACATAAGGTCTTAGTGCCTCTCTTTTGAGATGGAGGCCTCTGCTTTTTATATAAACACAAATGGCTGTGAGACAGTAGCTGTTAGAAGATTTTAAAAAGTTATGCATCTGACTCATTATAAACTACCACCTCAAAAAACTTCAGCATGCTTCTTTTGTTCCTGTTTTCCTTATTCTAGTAAAATATATAGACAAGACATCAACAAAATCAACTTCGGGGCACATCCATTTTTAGTAGGCAATTGTGATTAGTTGAAGTATAAGGAAGGTGGGAATGAAATACACCAAAAATTCTTATGTTTCAACATACTATTTATGCAATGACATTTACTCATAACTCCTGCTTCTTAAAACTTGTGTGTGGTATTAACATCTCTAAACCAGCACAATCAATAGATCTGAGTTTCCTATGTATCTCATACTGTAATGCTATTCTGTGATGCTTTCTAACTCCAAGGGTTTTCTAAAACAACTACTTGAGTTTTAAAGAAAGCTTAATTACTCATGTGTTACTGGACTTGGACTCAATAGGTGCTGGCCACACCTATTACTAGTCTGTGGGATAACTCTGGCTGATGACCGTTTTCATCTTTCTGCGCAACATCCCCATTTGTAAAGATTCAGACTTGCATTGTGAAATGTTTGTTAAAATGCCCAAACACCATCATTGAGCCTCTTCTGAAATGACTGGTAAAGAAAATTGGGGTGCTTATAAGATTTGTTTAAGGAAAATAAAGAATCAGTATCAGAACTGTGTTTTGAATGCACTTATTTTCTTCAGGATTTTTCAATGGCTAAATTTGTGGAAGTGCGACAAGGGCAGAACAAAGGACATTTTCATGCCTCTAGATGCTAGACTGAATTACTTAAATGACTTCATCACAAAAGGGAAAAGAAGGTTGTGAAACTACAGAAGATCAAAAGAAGATATACTTTCTATATATTCTCCAATACATAACAAATACAAAAAATAAATTTAGATTTTTTACAAAAACCTTTGCTGGAGAAGATACTCTTAGCTTCAACATAAAAAGCATCCTTCACTACAGAAGCAAAAAAAGAAACCCCACAGCTCTTCCTAGNCTGGGAACTCCTGGTCAAACTAAAAGGAAAGAAGTAAATGCAGAAATAGTGGAAACAAGGACTTGGGAAGAGCATAGAGACAAAGTTGGGTTGCACAGGGATGGGGCAAGGAAGGTCAAGGCAAAGCTGGAACTGAAGCTGGCAAGGGACACAAAGAGTAACAGGGAGGGCTTCTACAGGTATGCCAGCCAGAACAGGGAAGTCAAAGCAGATATGTCCCCTGACAGATATGCTGGTACACTGGTAACCACAAATGAGGAGAAGGCTGAGGTACTCAAAAACATTTTTGCTGCAGTCTTCAATGGTAACCCCTCTTCCCTCTTCGAGTGCATGGAGAGCAAGATGGGGACTGGGGGGAGCAACTTCTTACCAAGGGGAAGTAGTGACTGATTTTCTCATTTTATTTTGTATGCACATGTAGCTTNCCTAGTGTTCCCTCTTGTCCTGCTTTTATAGTTCCAAGTCCATCACAAGCAAATTATAGGAATTATTGATTTTTTTTTTTGCTAGAACAGCAGCACTTTCCCAACTCCTTTAAAATACTCTTATATACACCTTTAAAACTCTTTTTATCTACACCCACTAATCACCAAAAAAATTATGAAAAAAAGGATTAGAACCATACATTTTCAGATGGGTAAATACAGTCTTTCCTAGCAACTGGTAGTCTGGGTAAAAATCAGAGACCATGGCAACAAAATGAACATTGTGGTCAGTGTCTGCTACCAGCCCCCTGATTGAGAGGAGCTTATTCACAGAACCTTCTTGATTCAGCTACAGGAGACATTGCATTTGCAGGCTCCTGTCCTTCTGGAGGACTTCAACCACCTCCACATCTTCTAGGAAAGTAGCACGGTGAGCTGCCAGGAGACTCAAGGAATGCATGCAGGAAAACTCTGTGACTCAAGTAATGCAGAGGCTTACCAGAGGGATTCAGTACTGGATCTGTTGGTCACCAATGTGAGCTGGTTGAGCATGTCAGGATGGGAGGCAGCCTGAGCTACAGTGACCCACAGGGTTATGGGTCAGGAAAGAAGTAAAGATAGGCCCCTGAGACCTAAGAAAACAAACTTCCAGCTCTTCAATAAGATAATCCATAGGATCCCCTGAAAATCTNTGCAGTCTTCAATGGTAACCCCTCTTCCCTCTTCGAGTGCATGGAGAGCAAGATGGGGACTGGGGGGAGCAACTTCTTACCAAGGGGAAGTAGTGACTGATTTTCTCATTTTATTTTGTATGCACATGTAGCTTTTATCTATTAAATTGTCTTTATCTCAAGTCTAGAGTTTTTTGCACTTTTACAGTTCTGATTCTTGGTCCAATCCCACTAGTAGGAAGTCAGCAAGGAGCTCAGCCAAAAAAAGTACAGGAACAAATTTCATGAGTCAGACTTCAGAATACAATTTCCTTTTCTAATCTTCTGAGGAATAAGGCAAGTAGCATTATATAATGACATTATAGGAAAAGCAAGATAAAGACAACTTTTTGTTCAGAACACACCATTTAGATGAACATTATCTGCCATAATAATACCATGAAGCACAAGACATAGCAGAGAATTTAAATCTATTACAGTATTAATTACACTAATGCTGCATATTATAAGCAATATCTATTTCAAGTGTTTGATCCCAGTATGCTTGGGAAGAGGAAGACGATTAATTTGCTCATTCTTTACCACAACAGCTTTTTTTTTGTTGTGGTCCTTGTGTTGGTGTTTAAACCAGTGGAATTAAATGTGGCCATTTAGTGTTGTAAATTATAATGCCAAATGTCTCCTATACTGAGGCTATCATGCAAGTATCAAATGCAGTCTTCACTGTTGCAATTAATACATTTACTCAGTTAAAATCAGTTGACTTTTTGAGACAGAAAACAAACAGTTAAACAAACAAAACCTGAACTTTGGCATGTGACTTTTTACGTGTATAAAGCACTTCAGATTTTGCAAGATGATGATAAATGGGTTTGATATCACTACACACAATGGGCCTGTAAAGCTGTGCATTTATGTTGTCATTACAAGGCCCTTATAGTATTTTGTAAACTTTTACTTTAATATTTCATTTTACCTTGTAACAGAAAATTATTTGGTGACTACAGATAGTAGCATATAGAGATGATGACAATGATGACAATAATGATGATGCTTTCTTTGCCTTATGTGGATCAGATTTCTCAAGTGCAGTAAGACTCATTATGTGTTCAAGGACCATGGTTTAGCTGAGCAGGGATTGCTCAATCATTTTCTAGTTTAAATAAAAGAAAACTAAAAAATTAGTATAAAAGCCTCATTTTCTTTCAATATATCCAGATATCTCTGTGTACCTTTTTCCTTCCTGCATTGATTGGGCTGCATGTAGGTTTTATTTGCTAGACTAGTACTGAGATGTCACCTTCTGGCCTTTGATAATAAAATACAAATGATTTCTCTACATATTCAAAATTAAACTCTGTATTAATGTGAAAATAGATAGAAATAGATAATGAGTAAAACCAGGCTCAAATTTGCAGCAAGAAACCTTCTTAACTACCAGAATATGAAAATATGCTCTTAATATTAAATCAAAAATGGAACAGATGAAGGCAAGATCTAACCTTTAAACATTTCAGTCAATATAAAGGCTGACCAGTAAACTTTTTTTTTTCACATGATCAAGAAACAGTCTTGGAATTTCATATATAACCATTATTTTGACTTTCATATTCACCTGTTTTTTCTTTCCATTGAGGCACTATCAGTCTGAAGAGCACTAAGCAGTTTTATCAAGAATGATCAAAGAAAGCAAAGTTTCTCCTAAGAAATTCTGATTGTCAGTTTTGGCTAGTACTTTATAAAGCAGCTGACAGACTCATGAATCTAAGGCAGGCAAAGTTACAGAACACCAGTTCCAAACTTATAGAGAAACAAAACAAACAGAGGCTGTAAGGATTTGCCCTTTACTGGTGGAATGCCATTTTACCATTTGTCAGATCAAATCTGCAGAATCCAGAACAAGAAACAGTCTTTTCCCCTCTGCAAGAGGATTATTCTGAATCTGACTGATGGTGGCCTGTTTTGAAAACTGCTTTGGGATTAGGTCAATCTAAAATTATAGCTTCAGTACAACCATTTGTTCTGAAAACATCCTTTTTTCATCAGGCCTGATAGATAGATCTGTGGATGCTGCTGTCAAAAAAACCTCTGTGGCAACAAGGCACCATAACCATACAGAGTTCTGGAAAGAAAAAGGTCTGTACAGGGCATATCCAGATGGGGTTTGAAGGTAGAAGAATACACTTTCACTGCAGCAATCTTATTTATAAAAGGAATATTTATGCTTATTTATTTCAAAGTAGAAAACATCTATGGAATGATCATTGTACTTACATCAGAACTAGAAAATACGGACAACTGGAAGATATAGATAAATTTTCTTCATTTATTGTCAGAGAGGAAATTAGAACCAACTTTCTTGAAAAAAATGATAAGTTGTATGCAGAGCAACTACATGAATATTAACAGAACTGTCCTCTGGATTTTTCTCTGTCAGGGCTATATTAATTAGTTTTTGCAACTATAGAAAAAACATGAACACATTAATTTGATGAAACTACTTCAGATTTACACCAAACTGAGAGAAGAGGATAGCCCATTGTGTAAAAAGGAGAGAGTCTTATTAGGATGTCATTTACTCTTCTCTAGCTGTAAATGAGATCTTCACTTCTGAATGTGAACAAGAGTCAATAATTTGTGATATTACAAGGAATATTAGGAAAAACACCAGCCTTCCTGGTGAGTTCTTAATTGTCTGAACATTTTCAGTGCCATTAAGCATGTCTTGTGCAGAAAGCAAGAGATGTTTTTTTTTCCTAAATGGCCTCTAAGAAAACACTTCTGGGAGAATATTGCATTTAGGACACTCCAAAGCACATTTACCCTGCACAGAGCCTTCCCTTATGAGACTGCTGCATTCTTTTTTTCACTATTCTTTCCTAGAACTTTTTACCACCACCCCCCCCATCAGAGCCAGGGATCAGAGCTTCTCTGATGCCTCATCATTAGCTTTTAGCTTTTCTTCACCTTCTCCAACGTGCCACCCTTTGTTATCTCATCATGGAGACTCAGATTCAGAACATGGCATGGAAAATTTCATCAGTTTCTTCAGACTTGGACAAAGCTCTGTGGATTCATATTGTGTTGGGTGTACTTTCCCTGTACCTCCACACTCTTGAGTTCTGTCTTTGCTTCACTCAGAGATCAGAAGTCATGAAAATGCCTTTCTCCTTTAAATTACAATTTGGGAATGGTACAGGGAAAACACAGGGAATCGTTTCAAGCTCTTAATATCTTTTCAGTATTTCCGAACATCTTATCTGTATTCAAAAAATGCACCTAAAGCTATGTGAAGAAACAGATCAAGTTTTCTGAAAATAAAAAATGGACTTCCACAATAATAAGGGAGTTCTCCAAAATGTGTTAGTTCTGGGAATCTAAATTCTTTAGGAACTATAGGAGATCTCCAGCTTAAATGCATAAATCAGCATTTTATTATTAGTCAGGGAAATACAAGAATAAGGAGAGATGAAAATAAGATATACCAAACTTTAATGTAAAATATATTCACAAATTATCTCAGTGTTTGGACACTGTGGTTAAATAAGCATAGGGACTGAGGCTGAGTAGTTCTCACCACAAGCTATGTAAGAAATTGTACTGGTTTATGCCTGGATAGCATTTATTCAGTATTGAAAAACTGCACATGATGCTTTTTTCTGGGGTACATAAATGCATCTCTTTTGTTATAGATGTTATAGATGAAGCTCAGAAGACTGAAACTAATTGAGGATTGGATCCTCCCAAAATTATTTTGGAGAGTCTATATTTGGCCCAAATAGAGAATATAAAACAGTCTTATTATTTGAATATAAAACAGTCTTATTATTTGAGCACATTTTCCAGGGATTCACGAAAAAATTTGTTTTTATGTGTGTTGTAAGCGTGAATATAAGCACAAAGCTTGATAGCAGAGAAACAAAAATGACAAAACACATTCCAAACCAAAAAAAAACTAAATTAGGTTTTGTGTATAATTCAGATGCTCATGATATGAACCAAGCTGAAGTATGAAACTAAAACACAATAAGTATAAAGTTTAATGAGCACTGAGAAGTTATTTCAGCAAGAGAAGCAGAAATAGCAAATCATACAATGATTTGGGTTGGAAGACACCTTAAAGATCATGTGGTATCTCTTTAATTAGATCAGACTGCTCAAAGCCATATCCCACATGACCTTGAACACTTCCACAGGTCGAGCATCTGCTTCTCTGGGGAAATTCTCCCTGCATCTCACCACTCCTATCGTAAAAACTTCTTCCTTATGCCCAAAGTAAGCTATATTCTTTCCATTTAAAACTGTTGCCCTTTGTCCTGTCAGTACAAGCCTTAGTAAAAAGTTTGTCTTTCTTATAAGCCAAATGCCCATATTATATATTGAAAGGCTGCAGTAAGGTCTCCCTAGAGTATCCTCAAAGAGGGAACAACCCCAGCTGTCTCAGCCTTTCTTCATAAGAGAGGCACTACAGCTCTCTGACCATTTTCAGGACCTTTCTCTGGACTTACTCCAGCAGCTCCCTGTCCTTCCTGTGCTGGGAGCCCAGAGCTGGATGCAGTGTTCCAGGTGGGCTCTCAGCAGAGCAGAGCAGAGGGGCAGAATCCCCTCCCTGCCCTGCTGCCCACGCTGCTTTGGATGCAGCCCAGGACACCTTTGGCTCTCTGGGCTGAGTGTATATGGTCAGATCACATCCAATTTTTTACCCATCAGTTTACCCAAGCCTATTTCCACAGCTTTGATCTCAATCCTTTCATCATGTAGAACATGCACAATACCTTTTATATTAATGCCAGGGTCCTGGTGACTGCTAAAAAGTCCCACTGTTTATGCTCTTGATATAATAATTTCAAATAAATTTGAATGTAAGTGTCAATGGAATTTATTTAGCACCACAATATTCAAGAACTTTCTGTTTTGGTGCTGGCTGGTCCACAGTGCAGTAAGGTGTGTAGCAAATATGTCATGCAACAAGCTTGAAGTCCTTTTCCTTTGGTCCATCTCGTAATGAAAGAAAAACAAATGAAGATTTCTGTATATGGAGGAAAACCTTCCAGTTTTTACTTTCTAAACTTTACAAATTTTTGTTTAATCTTCTTTATAAGCATCCTTATTCTGCCTGATATTTCATTTCATTGATGAAAAGCACAGTCAAAATCAAGTGAATATCACTTACTCGGTCAAGTTATTATGCTAAACTGAGCCTTGATACAACTTGCAGCAGGTAGAGCTATAAACAACAGCCCAGTAATGTGTCAATCATTTTTTTAAGTTCTGTAGCAGGAAAAGGTATAGAAATATTAGGTTTCAAGGAAAAGACTGAATTATGTTAAGTTGACAATATAGGAAATTCTGCAAAATAATATAAATGTGTCAGAAGCAGCAAAAGCCCAACATAAAGATGTTTATCCTTTTTTGTGTTACCCTCAACAAAACATGGACAAGAAAGATATGGACCTGTCAAAGAAGGTCCAGAGGAGGCCACAAAGACCTTGGGGGCTGGAGGGAGCACTTCTGTGAAAACAGGCTGAGAGAGCTGGGGTTGTTCACCCTGGGCAAGAGAAGGTTCCCAGGAGAATTCATTGTGGCCTTCCAGGACTTGAAGGAGGTTTGGAAAAAGAAGGGAAAGCAGCTTTTTATACGGGCACATAGCAACAGCGCAAGAGACAACGGTGTTAAATTGAAAGAGTAGGTTGAGAGTAGCTGCTAGGAAAAAATTCTTCACTAAGAGGATGATGAAGTACTGGAACAAGTTGCCCAGAGAAACCATGGATACCCCATCCATGGAAGTGTTCAAGGCCACGTCAGTTGAGAGTTAGAGCAACCTGGTCTAGAGAATGGTGTCTCTGCCCATGGCAGGCAAGTTGAAACTGGATTTTTAAGGCCCTTTCTAACCCGTACCATTCTAAAATTCAATTATTGTCTTTTCCTGGGGAATGACCAAGATTATACACAATTTTTTAGCTCAAAAATTTATCAGGTGTAACGATATGCAAACTTTGATTATTATTTGCCATCACCTGAAACACACTTATAAAGACATCCTGAGATCAGTGTTCCTGAACTTCCTTTAGAAAATCTGTTCTCTGTTCCCTTTCATATAAGGAGTAAAAAGATCTATACTCATGTTTTTTGTATCCTCTTGGAACACTGCTCTTTCTAAAGAAAATAGCACATAGGCCAAATTTATTGTCAGGAAAAGAATAGTTTAATTTGCTCTAAAATATTCATGCATTTAAAGGGAAAAAAAAGAGAGAAATAGGAGATCATATGGTTTCTTGACATAAACCTTTCCAAAGAACAGTAATGGAACTGGTATGATTTTTGTTGAGATTAAATATTCATGAAGCAGGTTTTATTGTTTTTAATTAGAGGTGAAGAAATAAATTGTAAGGAATCATTTTCTGGGTCAGGTTGGTCTACATTTTTTTATGCTGCATTTATCTCTAAATATATCAGAAATTCAAAACTATTCATCTAAGAGTTACAAAGAAAATTCTTACTTTGTCTATCACATATTTGTGGGTTGTTTGATCAGAATATTAAATGGTAACTTTTGAATGGTTTTAACTGGTCACATGATGCAGCTTCTTTTCTTCACTAGGTGTGATTTAATTAGCAAATTAAGGCAGGATTATTCATTGTGAAATTACATCAATTTCCTAATTCGGTTTAGGCTGGTTTTGGTGAGGGAAAAATACCAAGTAAGTAAATGCAAACATGACATAAATTCACTTAGTCCAATAGCTGGACCATTTTCAGAAATTAAAGAGGGTATGCAGGCATCTGAATCCTATTTTCATTTAATATAAGCACTGGAATAGTAAAAAGATTAAAATAAATCATGATTGAAAAATATATGTAAATGAAGACAAAATAATCAAGAAAAGTAAAGTAGTCAAGCAGAAAGTAAATATTCTTTATTTCCAATCAGAAAGCAATAGAAAAATTTGATGTGATCAAGTTATTTGTTTTACATAGTTCTGAAAACCTGTGGCAAATAATATTAAACTGAAAATGAAAGCGATATCATTATCAACTATTTGAAATCCAGATGAACCTGAAACCCATTAGGATAATGAAGAATATCACAACAATTTGATCTCTTAAGCCAGCACCTTGATCACAGGTCTACAAAAGAAGTCACCACGTCCCACATTTTGATCCTACCAAAAGCACAACAGCACTGCAAAAACTCATAAAGGATTTCTTCCACAGGCTGTCAGCCCCTTGTACAGGAGAGGAGAAGCCATGAAAATGCATTCATAGTGCTCGTGTGGCGCAGAACAGCGATATCCAAATTAGCTCTGTGTGTCGTGATGGGACTTTGGCCCAAACACAGGCACCACGAGAGTCACTCGCTCACCCTCCCCTGCCACAGCTGGGCAGAGGAGGAAGAAGGAAAAAAAAAATTAACGAATGTTTCATGAGATAAGGACCAGGAGAAACACTTCAAGGGCAAAGAAGGCTCAACCTTAAGTTGCAAAAGTGAAATTTATTACTAACAGTGTCAGAGGAGGATAATGAGAATTAAAATAAGCCCTTAAAACACCTTCTCCCCCCAGCCCCTCCCTCCTTCCCGACAGCTCAGGCAGATGGGGCAGGGGAGTTTGGTCAGTTCATCACTGAGATTTTCTTCCACTGCTCTGGGAGAGGAGTCCATCCCCTGTGAGGCCGTGGGGTCCCTCCCATTGGAGACAGTTCTGTGGGAACTTCTCCAGCGTGGGGCTACGCTCAGGAGCTGCAGACAAACCGCACCTGCAGCTTCATGAACTCCCCCACAGGCACACAGTCTTCCCAAAACTGCTGCAGTGTGGAACTCTCCTTCCATGGGATGCAGTCCTCCAAGGACAGGCTGCTCCAGCCTGGGAGCAGGGCCCTCTCTCTCCTCTGGGTCTCACACTGGATCACAGCCTCCCCAGGCATCCATCCGCTCCAGCATGGGCACCTCCTCCAGGGGCTGTGGGTGGATCTCTGCACTCCCTGTGGATCCCCAGGGGCTGTGGGTGGATCTCTGCACTCCCTGTGGATCCCCAGGGGCTGTGGGTGGATCTCTGCACTCCCTGTGGATCCCCACGGGCTGTGGGTGGATCTCTGCACTCCCTGTGGATCCCCATGGGCTGCAGGGGCACAGCTGCTTCACCATGGGCTGCACCACGGCCTGCAGAGGAATCTCAGCTCTGGCACCTGGAGCACCTCCTGCTCCTCCTTCTCCACTGACCTTGGCGTCTGCATGTTGTTTCCCTCACATGTTCTCACCTCCTCCTCTTCTCTGACCAGAAGCAAAACCTTGTGACTTTGTTTTGATTTCCTTCTTAAATCTGCCATCACAGAGTCATTACAAACCTCTCTCACTGGCCCAGTCCTGGCCAGCAGCACGTCCACCCTCAGAGCCATCAGCCACTGGCTCTGCTGGACATGGTGGAGGCTTCCAGCAGCTTCTCACAGGAACCATCTCTGTGGCCCCCCTGCTACCAGAAACCAGACCAGGGCAAGCCAACACACTGTGACAGGTACTGAATCAGCTGCAGATATCTGCACTGCAGAGGCCGCATGCCTAAGTTTACCTGTCCTTCTGAGAGGCACCACCACATATTTTTCATCCCTTTGCAGAACACAGCAAAGTGGTGTCAGGATCAAAGCCAATAGTCTGCACTCAGGGGTGAGGGCTGAGGGAGCTGGCTGGTGTCCATGGGAGCTCACTCTCTAGCACCATTGAATGTTATGGGGGTCAGAAATATGGGGTCAGAAAGAACCCAAAATACAAAGATTGTACCCACCTTCGAAAGGGCGAGATCTGGGGAACTACAGACGTCAGGCAATTTAGCACTAGGGAAAACCATGGAACAACTACTCTTGGAGCACAGTCCTGGCGGCAAAAGGGGGCACAAAATAGCCACCATAGGCTGACCATGGGTGAACCATGTCAGTCACAGATGACTGTCTGTCATCTGTGTTCATCACAGTCACCTTCTGTGGTAGCAGGTATTTGTGGCTAAGTGGAGAAGTGTGCATGACCTTCACCTTGACACTAGCACAGGTTTTGTCACCATCTCCCACAGTATTCTTCTATGTTGGGCTGTTATGGTCTGGATGGGTGTACCATCAGAAGAATGAAAAAAAAAGATTCGATAATTTTACTCAAAAAGAGATGTTTGATGGATGATGCAGTGTTTGTTTACTGGACACTAAAGAGCTGCCACAGCAACCTCTTATCAATGACCTGGGTAGGCGACAAGGTGCATGTCTATTATATTTACAGATGATCCCAAACTGTGGGGGACCAGTTGATGTTTGTGACAGCAGAGTCACTGTTCAGAGGAACTGAGACCAGTGCAAGGAAGGGGCTAATGGAGCCTCCATGACATTTGGGCAAGAGCACTATAGGTCTGTCTCAGGAAAGCAGACCCTTGGAAGTGATTCCTGGAGGGAGGACAGGGAGTAGCTCTGGGGAGATGACCCTGGTATCTCTATGCATAGAACTTCCATGCAAAGCTGGTGTATCAGATTGTATTTTTCTGCCATTTTAAAGGAAATTTGCTTCTGTACCAAGCATCATCACCAACATGAACGCTGTTCTCAACACAAACCCTGTAGAGTTGGCACTATACCATTCATCTGCATAATTTCATCTTCTGAATCATGTGCTTTTGTGGAGGTCCTTACTGCTTCTCTTGAATAACTTATTTCTCTTTACTTCATTTTTGCTTTGACAGCACTGACAAATGGAGTCAACTTTCCATTGTCCATGATGTTTCTATGCACTGAAAATTTCTTGGTTACTTTTGGAGTAAGTAGCATTTCTATAAATTTCAGCGCCATTTAATGTTTTCCCACAGAAAGAACAACCATGTCCAAAGAGTACCATAGTGCTTTTTAGCCCCTAAAAAAAAAAAAAAATCATTTTAAGGATAATTTTATTGTGTCTTAGTTTCTTGTTTTTACAATTGTTTGGGATGTACATGAATTTTTTCTCGTCCAGGAACTATCCAGACAGCTCTCTAACTCTGTTTTGGGTTGAAAGCAGCCTAGTTCACTGCTTATGACATCAACTAGCACATGAAAGCTCTCGTGATTTAGGTCTCATGGTTTAGAGAATTTTGAAATAACTATATATCTCCTGCTCATCATTCTCTATTTTTAAGACTTCTTTGATATATAAAGTTCCGAATGTGTAAAGGAAAAAAGGGTCCTTGTAGCTTTTGATGTATTACCTGCATTTATTTTCCAAGGCGCAGGTATTCATCAGTGACCACCACACCCTGTGATCTCTAGACATTTCTCCAGGCACTGACAATTCCTCCTCTGACTAGCACACTCCAAGTCTGGTATTCCTGGTGCTCCACACACAAGTAGAAGCACAGGATACAATGTACTTTCCTTTCACACTTCAGTAGGAACACCCCCACCCAGTTTCAGTAAATTTTGGCTTCAATTACTGCTGGTCTTTAATGTCTGCATCAAACAGCTGGCTGTACAGGAAGTGAAAAAAAGTGGCAACAGCTGCTTCTTTCTGTTTGGGTTTTGTGACAAAGTAGCTGACTTTCACTGTATTCATAAACAAACCATTCAACAAAAGCAAAGCTACTGAAGTACTGCAGACTTTAACAACAGACATAGCTTACAAATATAAATTTTCCAGAACATTCAGGTTTGCAGCAACTTCTTTCTCTCAGGATTGCTTAAATGTCTGCATTTCACCATGGTTTGGTTGAGCTTTGTATTTTCGTTCAAAACAATATTTTGTCTTCAAAATATTTGCCTTCAAAAACAATAATATTTGTCTTCAAAACAAGAGGAAGAAGGGGATTGTTTCTTCTGATTGATTCACTGTCACTTGCACTGACTAGCATTCCTAATTTTTGTCTAATAAGGCACTTATGTAGATAGAATTAGGAGTTCAAAACCATGAGAATCTGAGCAAAGAAAAATAAAGCAATTTTACAGTTTTCAGCAACTCAGACAGTGCTGCTGAGTGACCACTCCTGTACTGATTAGCTGTGTATGGCACAGCTTTCCAAATACATTTTTGCACCAAATGATGCTCATTTTCCCCAACATCCCCTTTCTTGTGCTAACTTAAAATTCAGCCTCACATTTTTGCAAGGCTTGGATTTTGCTACTTAATGCTAGGCAGGATCTCTGTATCTACAAATCTAGGCTCAGATTATAACTGAAACAGAGGGAGTTTTTAATTCACACAGTTAAATCTATATACTGATTTTTAGGGTTACCTGTACAGGACCTGGACCCTGATTATGCCCTCCCTGTGCCTTCCAGTCAAGTTTCTCCCAGATTTTCTTCTCAGATCACAACATTCCAGCTATTTAGGCCAAACTTACTTCTTCCACCACCCTGCTTCAGCGGACAGCTACATGGAGACTCAGGCTGCTAACTGTCCCAGAGTGAGAAAGAGAAAGTTTCTGTGGAGACAGGCGCTCAGCAGAGAATGTTGACAGAAATGTTCTACACAATATACAGCAGCCAAGCTCTTTCAGAAACAAAGGAATTGCTTTAAAATAAAGAATGCATGAGGGAAGAGTTGCATTCCAATGCATTTCTCTGTGAAGATATTTGAATTCATCCATAAAACAAAACATGTGGCAAAATAGCCCTCATCAACTCTGAAGCCCATGGTAAAGTTAATTTCTCAATATTGGGTTATTTTCATTACATAATTTGTCAAAATTATATTACATTTTAATGATTTAAAACAAAAAATATATGTAATATTATATTGTGTAATATAATATCATAATAAGTTATGTGTATCATATCATTTTAATGTATTTGTGTACAAAGTTTAAATGCAATTAAGAGGAGAATGACGATATATTTAGAATTTTGGGATTTTTTTATCCTCATTTAAAAGCTCACTACAACATATTGGAGTAGTAAAATATGTTGAAAAGGGGGGACTTACTTGACCCCAATTAAAAATATTTGGGCTGTATAGCAAATAAAAAATAGATGTACAGATTTTTATCTATAAATTGCTGAAATAGGCATTGGCTCCAGCAAACTCACAGCAAGTGAGAACTTAACCCTAGATATCTGAGTCAAGATGTTTAATCTTCCACAAACTGTTCAGTATTTACAGAGTCCTGACTGTATTTAAATCAAAGCAAAAAATTTCTAAACTCTTGCATTTGAACAGCAAAAAACTATGACTTTTCAAAGTGCTACAAGGGAAATATTAATGTATCACATTCTGCATTTTCTTATCAATTTATTTAAGGACTTGAATCTGCTGCTAATCTGAAATAGTCATAAATGGTATCAATAGAATATGCAGCTATGTATTCTGTTAGACTGAACCAGACAAAGGAAGAATTTGCAAATCTAAGTGTGTCCTGCTTTTCTGGCTGGGGTAGAGTTAATTTTCCCCACAGAGGCTAGTCTGAGTCTGTGTTTTCAATTTGTGCTGAACAGGGCCGACACAAGAGGGAAGTTTTCANTTGCTGCTGAGCAGGGCTTCATCAAAGGTTTCATCTGCTTCTCACCTCCCCAGTAAGGACACTGAGGGGAGGCATTGGGGGAAGGAAGGAAAGAAGGAAAGAAGCTGGGACAGGAAACAGCTGTGACAGCTGACCTCAACTGACCAAAGGAAATCCCATGCCATGTGGCATCATGCTCAGCAAAAGAAATGAGAAGGGAAATTGAAGGGGTGCTGTAGCTCAGGGTCTGGGCATCTGTCGGTCAGTGGTGAGCAATAGTACTCCATTGCATCACTTATCTTCTTGGTCTCATTTCTTCTC
>VZRX01005090.1:38408-53577 GCA_013398075.1 Notiomystis cincta | reverse complement strand
GTCTCATTTCTTCTCTTTGTTAATTTCCTTTTTACTACACTTTATTAACATTATTTTAAATTTATTAAATTTAAAGTTTATTAAATTTTAATCTCAACCTACAAGTTTTCTCACTTTTACCCTACCAATTCTTTCCCCTGTGCCACAAGGGGAGAATGAGCAAGTGGCTGTGTGAGTCTTAGTTGTCAGCTGAGGTTAAATCATGACAAAATGCAGTTGAAATAGTGTTGTGGTTGAGAAACTTCTTTTTTCAGTACAAATTCAGATAAGTGACATTTTCAAAGGACTGTATAAAAAGCTGTAGGGATTTTCTGAGTTAAGACGATGGCATCTGAAAGATATTTGCCGTTTCGTTCAGAAGGTTTTCAGCAGTGAATTGAAGAATGAGAAATACCTTCTTGGCACACAACCACAAAATTGTTGTTTGAAGTTTTCAATAAGTCATTTATCCCAAATAATATTAGCTTACCAAACNATTGCTGCTGAGCAGGGCTTCATCAAAGGTTTCATCTGCTTCTCACCTCCCCAGTAAGGACACTGAGGGGAGGCATTGGGGGAAGGAAGGAAAGAAGGAAAGAAGCTGGGACAGGAAACAGCTGTGACAGCTGACCTCAACTGACCAAAGGAAATCCCATGCCATGTGGCATCATGCTCAGCAAAAGAAATGAGAAGGGAAATTGAAGGGGTGCTGTAGCTCAGGGTCTGGGCATCTGTCGGTCAGTGGTGAGCAATAGTACTCCATTGCATCACTTATCTTCTTGGTCTCATTTCTTCTCTTTGTTAATTTCCTTTTTACTACACTTTATTAACATTATTTTAAATTTATTAAATTTAAAGTTTATTAAATTTTANCTTGGCACACAACCACAAAATTGTTGTTTGAAGTTTTCAATAAGTCATTTATCCCAAATAATATTAGCTTACCAAACTATACCTGTAATGGAAGTCTGTATTTCACATGGCTCAGAACTTGGCTTTTAAATTATAACTTTGAAAATACTTCAGCATCAAGATGTCTAAACAAAGTGCATAAAAAAAGTGCACAAAAAAGTGCATAAAATTTTTTTCATCCCTTATGAATATAGTGAGTCCCTGAACAGGCTATATATACTAGACAGTGCCAGCTTGCAGTTTTGGGAAGAAACACCACAGCAAAATGTATTTGCAATCCTACTTGAGGGCAAACTGAATCTGACATTATGTAGGTAAGTATTGGAAGAAGACTTCAAGAGTCCTTCCTTGCACAGAATATCCTTGTACAGAAACAGATAACAGGATTTTTAAGCCTACTGTTTGATTTATTTAGTATCAGGTGAGAGTTAAAAGACTGTCTTTCCTCAGACATGAAGATATTAGATTCAGCCTTTCCTGTAATTTTTCTTTGAATATAAAATTCATAGAATTGTAGAAGAAAAGAAGAATGGTTTGGGTTGGAAGGGACCTTAAAAATCATCTAGTTCCAACCGCCTGCCATGGTCAGGGACACCTCCCACCAGAATAGGTTTCTCAAAACTTTATCCAAGCTGGCCTTGAACACTACCAGGGATTGGACATCTATTACTTCTTTGGGCAACACTTCATCACTCTCACAGTATTGAATTTCTTTCTAACATCTAATATAAAACTGTTGTATTCCAGCCTAAATCCATTCCCCCTTGTCCTGCCATTGCATACCCTTGGAAAAAGTCCCTCTACAGCTTTCCTATAAGCCCCCTTTAGGTACTGGAAGGCTGCTATAAGGTCTCTCCAGAGCATCTCTTCTCCAGGCTGAACAACCTCAAGCCACATCAAAGAATCAATAAAATTTTGTAGGGAAGTGAGGAAAAGAACTTTTTGTACCCACTCTACATTATTTAAATTTTTATCTCTAAAACTGACTAGCAATTCATGCTACGGTTCTTGCAACAGGATATAAAGGCCCTATTCACACACAACACCTTCTATGTAGTCTACTCTAAAGTAAAAATTATTACCTTAAAAATAGTTATACTTATTTAATAGGTCTTGTGGCAGACAAAACGTACTACTCTATACTCTCACTGTAAAACAGCCTTTCCTCTGCATGTCTGCACAGGACCAGAATTGTATATTCTACTTCACTATCAACAGAAACAGGAAACACAAATACTACAACTTATCCTTAAAAAGTTGTTTCTAAGTGATTATGGAAGGCTTATTTGAAATAAAGAAGCATATTCAATGAATCTAAAAGTCTGCTTTTGCAGCTGAAATGCAACCATAAATGTTTTTACTTCTAATTTTTTTTTTAACAAAAAAATCTATGTGGTTTTTCCTCTTCCCCTCCTTCTCCTGATTCTTAATCATTTTCTAGTTTTAACTTGCTGGCTGATCCATCATACAAAGGATAAAAGACACAAATTGCAGTTTGTCTTACTTCTTGAAACCCAAGAGTTAACATCTCCCAAGATCATAATTCATAGTGCAATTACCAGTGCAGGTAGTCATATCATTGTTTTCATGTGAATGTTCAAGAACTTTTACTTCAACATTCACAAGAGACTATGTGACTAATACTAGTCACATCTTTTGCCCAGAGAGTTTAATTTGAATTTTTTATTATGTTATTCATCTCATTTTTTCATAGTATATCTAGTATAAAAGCAAAGATAATTAATATATTCTGAGTCTGAAAATTAGATCTGTGTCTAGGAAACAGAACTTGTAATGACAGCCATATGATTAAGTATTATCTTATGAAATGAGATTAGCACAGTCAGGTAGAGCACAGTGCTAATAACACCAAGATTGTGGGGTCAATCCCTGTACAGGCCGTTCACTTAAGAGCTGGATTCGATGGTTCTGTTGGATCCCTTTCAACTCAAAATATTCTGTGACCTCTGAACTGCCAAAACTTTTCTCTTTTTATTACATGAATTAAGATTTCATATACATTAAAAGATGATTCACATTAAATACTTCAGCAAAGAGGGATTTATTGTAACAAATCCATAGTGAAACAACATCTTGAATATGTCCTTGGATTCATGTCATTGTCATGTCACATAAAAGCAAAAATCAAAGTAGAACATAAATCCACTGTTATATGGAAAAAAAAGAAGTTGGACCTTACTTATTCAGATTTCAATACCAATTCAAAAGGCCACTGCAGTTATTAACACTCTGCATGTTTGCCAACAGAGAGCTTGTTGCAGCTCAAGCATTATAGGTTGGTTTAAGAAAAACATTACTCCAAAGCCTTACTCTGTAGTAAAAGTTGTACCTCCTCCACTTTCAGGTTGATTTTGTGGTTTCCCACCCTGTCTGTGTTTTCCAAGCAATACCTTTTCACACAGCATTTTGTTAACAAGCTATTTGGCATTATGCTTAGACAGAGAGACTACATCATTGGATTATACCGAGGAATTAAGTCCCTTGAGCTGCACCATTTTTTTCTGTGAGGACAATGTACGAAAAACTGAGAGTACACTCTCTGATTCTACCTTGCTCATCTCCAGAATCCTTCTCAAGGGTAACAGTACACCCTTTTTAAGGTGTAATACACCAGCCTGTTATTAACTTCAATTTTTAAAAGTTCTGATTTTGTTGCTCTATCTATAGGAATAAATAGGTATATCATTTGTGCCTTTCAAGTGCTGAAGAAATTACCAGGTATCATTAGTAGTGTCTGTATGCAACCACTAATGACTGCAGAGGTGCTTATTCAAGCAAGGAACATTTACATGCAGACTACAGGAACTGAGCAAGACTTTGTTATGTCTCTGATAAAAGGAATTCATTTGACTGAAGGAAGAGTGACTTTAATTAGCTGTGCAAATGCCATTAATTCCAATTAATCTTCTCACAGTGTCAAAACCAGAATCCAGGGAGAAAATAAATTGCAATAAATCAATATAACTCTTGTTTCCACCAGGAACAGGTGCTTACAGAAAGAGGAATGTCTTTTATAGTTGTCTGCATCAAGAAGTATTTAAACAAGACAGTAATTCAATACACCAACCCTCTCAATGATTTTTATAGACTATTTATATATCTCCTGAATTGCTTTTCTTTTAATGGAAAGTATTTCTGAGAAGCATTCCAGCAAGAAATTTGCTCAGAATACTCACAAGTGCAAACAAGTTTTATTTTCCAGGGAAAAAATTAATGTAGATTTACAAGATATCTGGTTCTATTTAGCAAACCTTAGATACGCATTAACACGGACTTACTTTTCATGGGACAAACCAAGAAAACCAACCAGTCAACTGATTCTCCAATGTATCTTAAAAAGCTGTCTGTACAAGAAAACTCCTGGGTTTCTTTTAGACAGATCTTTGAAAACCATTACCATGAAATTTTAACCCTTGAGGATTTTCATGCTTCTAGTAGCAATGTATCAGATCTGTCATGGCTTCTCAGATTTCGAGAGCATTGTCTCAAAACCAGCACCTCCTTAAGCCTAAAAGAAGTTAAAAAAAAATTAAATTAATAACCTCAGAGATGTGCCACTGAAATGAAATTAAAAGTATGCTCCTTGTGGGCAGGTAAACACAGAATATCTTCCATGTCTGAGAAATATGGCAGCCACCATTTTGCAATAGTTTCCCTACAAGAATTTTTTCATACCATACTGTACAAGTGTGTGATGAATGTAGAGGAAGATACCACTAAGTTTACTTCTCAGGAACAAGGTAAGAAGGAAATAGAGAAATCAAACAAACAAACAAAACACTGTCCTAGAAAATAGCCAAAGGACTTTTTTTTTACCTAAAAGATTAAGAACAAGCCTCCAAGATTTAAGAAAAAATCAAACCTACCAAATTGAACTACAAAGCAGAGTTTCACAATGCACACTAATAAACATAGCAAAAAATGTAGTTTGGCCTTGGCTTTCTGGTGTGTTTATATAAAACTTTACCACTCCCACTCCACAAGCAGAGAGATGAGCTTTGTAGTTGTGAATTGCTACTCATATAAATCTTATGAGCAAAATATTGATGACAGTAAAGCCTGTGTCCTTCTTGACATGTGTACCAAAACACAATTAAAATCCTCTAAAATACTAGTCTATACCAAATGAGTTTATTAAAGCTATATGTAATATAGTTCATAAATATTATACTTTTTTTCCAAAGTCCCTTTTTTTCAAGAGAAAATATACTGCCTTCTTTAAACCAGTATCCTTAGTCATCTAATATCTTATATATAAGATGAATGCTCCTGTCTGAGAAGGATGAAGCAAGAACTTTTGTTCTTTACAATGGTTTCTTAGCATGATTATATGTCCTGCTTTGTTTTCCCCTAATAAAAATCTTCCTCAGCTCAAAATGGCTTTTTGGTATTTAATATTGTTCCATCTTGACCTCTCCCATTTCTAATATATGATTTAGTATCTTCTTTTGCTTTTAGTATTGAGCAATAATAACAATGCTCAGTGATATTCTAAGGTTTTATGATGACATCAATCATACAGATTCTGTTTACTAGGCTAAGAAAAAAGAAAAAATGGAAATGGAAATAAAAGACAGAATCAGAGGATCAGACAGTGACTAGCATTTTACTTCAGGAAAAAAAAAGTTTCCCTGATCTCAGCATTACTCCTAAAAATGAGGAAAAGTGATTGCAGTTTCACTAGGAGAATATGACATTTAACTAAGTGCCTACTAGTAGCCAGACTAGTAAATTAGTGTCTGAAATAGAATTAAGCCATGATGATATCCAAGTCATCTGTCTAATTATTAATCCCTGATTGGGTAAGAATTTCTATTCCCTAATTATGTTATTGAGACTTGCCACTGTAAGTCTGTAAGGAAACTGGAAGGTGAGAAACTTTTTAATCATCTATGATGGAAGATACGTATGTTGAAAAATGTGAGATCCACCACTAAAGGTTGGATGGAAAAAGAATATTAGAATTAATTTCATCAGAAAGGGAGCAGAGAATTCTTCATCAAAGAAAAGTCTGGGGGTTTGAGCTACATCAGAAATACTTTACTTCATAAACAGCTCTTCTGCACACAAAGTGAATTCTGCAGTATTCCAAGGCAGCATGCAAAAAATTAATTCCAATGTGCATGGATGACTCTCAATGTAGTTTCTAGAATTTATAATACACTTTGTTAGAAAGATTAGAAAGATTAGAATGATTAGAAATTTTTTTCCTGTTCCATCCTTAGATGAAATGACTAATTTAATCGATTAATTAAAAAAAAAAAAAGGGTTTGCCAATTTGAAGACAATCATACTGGTAACAACTGCAAGACATCTGAGAATAACAAAAATATCCGAATTTACTGGTATATGATATTAGCAATTCTTTCCAGGTTGAGAGAATGAGATGGAAACACTAACAAAAATTCACACTTGTTACTTATCACAGTAAAATTATTTATACAACAGCAATGAAAATCTTCCACATGGATGGTTACATTCTGATGGTTGTAAATTGTATGGGATGACACACTTGAACTTAGTAATATTCACAACATGAGGATTAGTGTCCCTGAATGAGTTACTGCTTGTAATGTTTTTTTAATAATATACCAGTGGTTTAAAGTCTTCTCAGGTTGATTTTTCTTTCCTCCTTCACTTTTCTCAAGCTGTATTATGTTTTTGTTTCTCCATAGGAGACTAAAAGATAGCTATGTGTAAAGCAAATGCTTTTATAGGGGTCTCCAGGAGCATTCATCCTCAGGTTCTGCAACTGTCACAGTCCATAGACCTTATCCAGTTTCCTTCCTTCTGCAACAGCACACAAATCTGTAGTATGCTAGTCATGAAAAAAAAAAAAAAAGAGGAAAAAAATAGAACACTATACACAACCTAAGGGGCTGTATTTCTGTCTCAAATCTGGAGTTATCACACAATTTGTAACACCAGCTTAATCTTGAACTGGCTTAGAACTAATAAATCTTACTGATCTATGCTCTTCCTTATATTAAATTATGAATTAGAATTTTGTCTACAGTGCTTATTACATAAAATTACCTCTTTAAATATCACATGCTGTATCAGGCTACACAGATGAGTAAATATGCATTAAAACTTTTTCCTCAATACATCCAGTAAAAATTGCACTGTTTCTTCATGGTGGAAATCTGCCCAAGGCTAGGAGAGCTCAGAAAAAAATCTACATCCATAAATTATTATAAATCTGTGGGCTTGGAGTGAACATTTCACAAATCAGAATTCAATTGTTTTGCAGAACACTAGTTCTGACCTTCATAACCCTATTTAGGTTCATTATTTCCATAAAGAATTCAACTCAGCCTCAGCAGGATTCCTCTCCCTTGAAACTATTCCTTACAGCTGAATATATGTATTTGAATTATTTTCATGTGTGTCATCTGCTCTGAGGATATACCATCAGTATCCAGAGTGGCAAAAAAAGGTTTTTTTTACTAAAGGTTCAGTTCTTGGCTTTACACAAGAAAACTCAACTTCTGTCAGTGTAGCAAAACATATATTTTTTAGAAATTATGATGACAATTATAGGAAGTGTATAGCTGTTCAGTAAAAGAGTAACAGTTTGGTTTTTTGTTTTTTTCTTATTAGTTATTCAATGATAACTTGTTCTTATATGTACAAAAATTACAGAAGACTTTGGAAGACTTTTATAAGTATTAAGTTATACTCACTTCTCCACTTATATTGGTGCAATTGATGTCCTCATGGTAAAATATTGTTTCTATATAACCAAAATAAAAGGCAAAAGAAGCCCCAAGATTATCATTCGAGATATTATTGTGTATTTAGCATGGTTAAAATGATCTCAAGATCCTTCCCAAAATACCCTGCATATTTCATTAGAGGTAGTTGAACTCTTGAACTCTTTATCCTTGTCGTCATAAATTGGGGCATTGCCTTTGGAAATACTTTGGCACTATTCATCTTCTTGTCACAAAGATGTTCTAGTGTTGTCACTTATCTATTCCTTATTCCTCTCCACTTTTTGTCTGGGGCTCATAATACATAATTTCTTTTCTCTTCTCATGCTTTCTCTGACTGCACATCATTGGAGATGCCAAACTGAGCAAAAACACTCCTAAAATGTAGGGCTGAGCACCAGACTCTTTCACAGTCCCATGGTTTATTATGACACCATTAGCAAATGCACCTCAATATCAAATGGTCTATACATAATAATCCAGGTATTTCTCAAGTTGTATTTAAGAACACCTAATTCTTTGATGCAGTCAACCATTTTGTTTTGTCTTCTCAGCATTCAAAAGAAAAATAACACATCTGGATAAACATTTTTGAAACAATGCTGTTAAATCTGAGCATTCAGTGAAAGTTCTCTGACTTCCTAGAAACATCATAGGATTTAAAACAAAGAGCATATTTTAGAAAGGCACTTCAAGACAACCTCTATGATAACAAATCTCTTGCAAGAAATATATTGCTATCTGTTTCTCTTCAGACTTTAACAATGTCAGGTAGTTTATATGTCTTCCAGAGAAGACTATAAATCACTCTGAGTCTAAAAGCATTCCCAGTTAAGTTGAATTCCCCTACAGCTTTAGAAGAGAATCACAGGACATACAAATGATACAGAAAAAGAAACAGATTAACATGCCCCATACATATATTATACAACCTACAGTGACACAGAAAGCAGTGCTTTCAGATGGATATGGATACCATATCTTAAAGATACCACAATTTATCACTGCTAGTCAAAGTATGCCATAAGTCTGAGTTGCCCATGTCCCACAAATAAAACTTAACTGAATGTCATGATTAAACCATTTTAAAAGTGCAAGAGAAGGGTCTTTTTTCCTCTGTGTTTGGGTGATGGTCAGTGAAGAATAATATACAGACACTATACTGAAACCTTGGTACTAGTTATCACCAGAATATATGTTGAGTTTTCTTCACCAATATCACACACTTCAGTGAGCATGGACAGAATTACTATGTTATTCCTGTCTGAGATTAGCTTGCTGCTCTCCCACTTTCTCTCAGCATTTCATTTACATGCTAAAGCTTGGAGGTTTTGTGCAATAGTCTTGGCAAAAGCAAAGTTGAAGAGCTTAGAAGCTAATGGAGTGTACAAGGTGCGTGGTAATTTGTTCTCTTCTTTCCTTGTCATAGAAGGAATACATGGCAAGCGGTCTACACAGTAGGCTGTGAATAAAAGGCAAAAGTTACTGTTTTCCCTCACCACAATACAGCTGCAGAATGACTGGTGGCCAGCAAAACTAAAAGCTATGTTAAAAGGACTATACAGCCACAATAATGGAAAAAAAAAAATTCAACCAAACCCAATACCAAAAGTTAATTAGAAAGTACTTGAAAAAATCAACTTGTTAATCAGATGGGACTAATGATGTTCATGCTGGGAGAGGAAGGGAAGCAAGTTAAATAAGCCAGAAAGCTATAGGTCAAGCTGCTTATGTTTGATTGCTAGAAAGTCCAGAAATGTTAATCAAGCAAATCATTCATACTCACCTGAAAGGCAATGAGGTAGAGGGAATTACTGCTAGAGTCTGGTAAAAACTAAGTGTTTAACTTTTTTGTGCATGAGAAGATAGCTGTCTCACTCCCCACAGGACTGACTTGTGGCCTTGCCACAATCTCTTCTGACATTTTTGGAGGCAAAACAAGAAAAAATGATTCTTCAGACACACATAGATAAAGCCAGAATTTAGTTTTAACTGTGGAACAAAATGTCTAGATATATTAGAGAAAAATTTATCAACGGCTTCATGTCAAAGGAATGGAATAGGGAATTTATTAAGAAGAGCTTTTTGGAGCTCTGTCAGAAATAATACAAACAGAAATTATTCTGACTTTGGGGCAGGCTGTGGGATTGCTGCCTTCTAAAGTTCCTTCAGCTATGCCTTTTTTGAGTCTATAATTATTTATACTCTTATCTACATGAATGTCCACACAGTTTGATATAAATCCTTTTAAGGGATCATTTTCAAGGACATCTTGTTGCATTTTCCTTCTAAATTTTAAAATGGAGCACTTTCTTTAATTTATGTTAATTTTTTTCATAGAAGCAAATAATGAAATGTAGTAAACTTATTTGCTTGCATTCCTGGCTAGCATGTGTTATCCAAAGTGATTTTAAAATTATTTGACCAAGAAGGGTTATTTATGCCAGGGAGTTTTGTTCTCTTATTGGTGTCTCTTTGCATTCTGATTGCTGCAACACCAGTTAAGCAATAGAGCATTCAATTAATCATTCAAATAATAATATAGAATATATATATATTCTCTATATTGAATATTCTAGATTTANATTTTTTTCAATTTTTAAAAAAATATTTTCCCATGACCTTACAATCCTTACCACAATTTTTGGGAATGAGAAAGAACAGCATGATGAGGATGAAATCCGTCTATAAATATGACTGTTGCTGTTAGCTAAAGTAGAAAGTTTGTATGTTTAATGTAGAGAAGAAAGTGAACAGACAATTGAAGAAATGGAAAAAGACTGTCACTGAGTGTAGTGGACACTCCTACAAAGGGATGTCTTCCAGCGTGAGGAGCAAAGATGGCAATTAATAAAAATCATCAGATATTTTTGTTTTCTACAGGTAACACAGAAAACTAAGTATCATACTGCAGTCCTGCAAATGCTGATCTCTGTACTCTATGTATGTGCATGTGCATATATATTTGTGATTATCACATCATGTATTCACAAAGAATGCAGCATGAGGCTGGTAGAGGTTTCCTGAGCAGTATGCAGAATCCTACCTATGAGATCAGGGCTTAATCACAAAGTCTCCCACCTGTCCATTGTCCTCCATGCTGTGTCACCAGCATAAATAAGAAGGGATTTATCCAAGAGTTAACAAAGGAGTAAGTGCAGAACCCATCACATAACCAAGGACATGGACAGTCAAATTTTTTCCAGTCATGAACCCATAGTATATCTAAAATGTAAATGTTTTCTGGGACTGGTGCCCTCAAGGCTACAAGGGCCACTACCTGTGAAAATGTATCCCATGGCGATGTGTTTCATATTATGTGGATTTCTATAGAGGTACTTGTGGTGTATGACACAGTCACATCTAGTTGTTGTGAATGAGTCTGGAGATTGCAATTCTACAGGACCAACTGCTGCACTCAGGCAAGGTTTGCTGTGTTCCTGGACTAACAATAGTATTAACTTCACTGACCCCATTATATATATCAGATCACAAAATCCAGGGGGTGTAAAATGAGACTGAAATTCAATCAAACACACAACACAGACGAAAAGGCTGCACCTGTCAATCTCATGAGGTACAACCTTTAAAATAGACCTGAAGTACCATGTATTAAGTTACAGCAAATAATTAACAAATAATAAATTATACTGCAAGGTTCATATGTCAAATATTACCCTTTAAAATAGATACCAAAATATCTCTACGTTATTCCATTGAAACCAGAATTACTAATCCAATCTTAACATAGTGTGTCCACATCCGAGTGGACAGCGGTGGTTTGTTAGGTGATTATGACATTAATTAAACAGTCCAAATTAAAGAGAAAGGAATATGATACCAGCCATGAAAAAAAAACAGTTTAGGCTGAGCACGAATAGACAGTGGGTAAAAGGAAGAAGGGGCAAAGAGGAATGTCTGGTCCTGGAACAGATTTCCTTAGCAAGATTCTGCCTCTTGGTAGCTTGAGCCAGGGCAGGCAAGTTTTACATTTTAACAGCTGGATGAAAAAGAAGTGGCATAACCTGGACACTCCAGTTAATAAAAGACACACAATATAGATTCAGTCATTAAGAGCCTGATCACACACTGTGGTTCTGCATGATGAGTATGTACATTGGGAAAAAGATCACTTGGGTTTCTGGACATAAAGGTAGACTAAAGAGAGGGGTTCCCAAAACCCTTTTCACAACATTAATAACTGAAAAATATCTGCCCGTGTCAACATCATGTTTTCTTACTGCAAACATACAATTTCCAGTAAATTAAAATCCCACCTANCAAGCTCTGGAAAATACACATTGAAATGTGCTACCTCAGGCAGTGTTTCCTATACTTGGTCTGTACAGGCATTCTTCAAAACATCTGTACTGGCAAGACTCATACAGAAAAGTTATATATTTATTCTGCATTTGATGGAGTCTGACATAAAAATGCATCAAGATGAAAATCTTTTAAACCATCAAAATTTTATGCATATTTACAAAGTAAAGTAAAGTAAAAAAACAAAAAAGTTTAAAAAAGGTCTATTTCCTAATTTTCTTAAGAAAAACTTACCGTCTTTTACTCTTACATTTTAATAATAACTTTCAAAGCACACACAATTATTTTCCCAGCACTTACATAAGGGCAAAGTACAGACACACAGACATAGGATAGGAATTAAATTTTATTTCATGTTTTCATGAAATAAAATTTCAAAATTTTATAAGACCTTACCCATGAGAGAAAAGACACAGAAATGAGCCTTCTACAGTAACAGCTGTATAAGGATCCAATTCTCATTTTTTGACATTGCATCTTCTGGGGAAAACAAAAAAAAAAATTAAGGGAAAAATTACTTATTATTTTAGATTCATTCCACTGGTAATATCCATAATCCTCACAATTTTCCAAGGAAAAATCCACAGCAGAATCCATAGCAGTTTTGACTTAGCATTTTTCTCAGTAGTGTCATTGAAATATAACAAAATTTTAAGTTACAGTAGGGCATAGCACAAATGTCTTTTACAAGAGAAAAAAGAGAAAATGGTAACCTGGAAAAATGTGCTTTGGTATGCATTAAAATGACTTGACCATGAGTCAGGAAAACATAGGTATGTAAAGATGAAAAGAAAACCAATTTTAGTAAATTATATATGTAAATATGCTACACTTATACAGACAGCTCCTGATTCAGAATGGGCATTCATATGTTATCAATGCTGAAAAAACACCAGTGCCTAAATATCAAACTGTGGGGGCCCAAATCTTGCTTCTCTCATTTCAGACTGGAAGATAGCTCGTGGGGCTGTTCCCAAGGCATGCCTTGCAGCTATGAGTGTGCTCAGATTCTGAGGTCTGACAGGAAGGAAATTTCTGTTTTCTCTGAAAATATCAGCATATTTCCTTTGTAGAAGATAAGAGAGAAATCTCAGAGTGCTAAAAAAATCTTGTTTATGTCAAGCAAAGCCCTTCCTACATAACAAATTAAAGGTTAAAGGCTATAATAAGTGAAGCTTCAAGGTGATATGCATCTGAAAGGTCACTTCTTGGCAAGACCTCATAGTTTTTAAATTGTGGCCTTCTAACATCATGAATACGTAAGACAGAAAATAACAGTGAGGGGCTGTGAAGATCACACAAATCTGTTTAAGAGCTCTTTACTTCAGTAAAGACATTTGGAAGCATTTGCTCTATAAAAATGTCAAAAATCCACCTCCTGTTTTAAGCCTTTTCCACTCTTCCTTCCAACTTGTATTTCCATTTCCTTGCTTTGTCCCTTTGGAATGAAGAAAACCCTTTGGAATGAATTTAGGCTATGAATAGCAGTTACACTAGTATGAGAACTTGTTTCACAACTTTTATCTGAATGGGGAAAAAGAAAGACACTAGCATATGAGACTGCAAACAAGAGCCATTCATCTTCCACTTCCACATTTTATATAAATCTAGAAGCAGATTTTGACATGAGAAGACATTTTAATTTTCACTAAAAGATATCCTTGCCAAGAAGAATACATAAAATTATAAATTGTTGAGGCTTGTGTCGCTTGGTTCAACAATTTTACCCTGAGATAATTAAATCAAGGAAAAAAGCAGTCATAGGCTAGATAATTTCTTTGAGCAAAAGCTTTTATAACACAAGAATCATGAGCTTTTATGAATTCCATGAATAAAACAGAAGAGAAACGCACATGGCTGAAAAATATTTAGGTCATCTTAATAGGCCTTCAAGTTACAGGAAGGGTACTTCAAAAGAAACTTGGGGGGAACCCATACAATCCCTGACACATCTTGCAGAATTTGTTAAATCTGTTTTTTCAATATGATTCATTTATGCCCACTTACTCTCAATGTCCCAACACCGTTTACTTACACAGAAATGAACTTATCTTGTACAATGCAAAAATAGCCAAGGAAAGCATAAGGAGGCATCTGAATGCTTACACCTCTCTCACTTCTCAGAATCCTCTCCTCTCCTGATTTATCAAGCTAATTCTTGATAATTTATTATAATAGGTGACTAGGGTTTCCACAATATAAATTGTTATGGTGCTCCAATTTTACAGCTCCCTAAAAAAAGATCCACACCTAATGTTGAGATCAAGCTGAGGACTGGTCCTCAGTCCTCCTGTCTGCTGCTGTAATCAGTCAGAGTCCCAGCAAGATAGATATGGCTGTTTCCTGTTCTGGAGATGCAATAACCAGCTTTTTGAAAATAGCTTTAAACAATCAGGTTATGGAGGTATCCAGAGCTACAATAGGACAAGCTTAACCATTTTCTCTGAAGTGTAAATTTCAGACTACGAATCAACTGCAGTTGCACAGTGGCACTTCAGCAGAAGTCTAGATTATTATCATTATTCTACTCATTTCTCATACTGAAAGAAGCCTTTCTTATGTGCAGACAAAAAAGGGAAAATCCATATTTCAAAAAACTTACGGGCCAAATGCAGAGGTCTAAACCAATCTATTTTACCTTACAGATTAACTGATACATTAAAGAGCCAGAACGAAAGGTTGGTCCCCTGCAAAGGTTTTCACAGAGGGATATTAGAGATTTTCCAAGTTATAACAGGGACTTGCCAAAGAAACTAGAGTGAAAAACTTCAGTGAAAGGGGATTCCTAATGAAAAACAGGGAAGCCAGACTTTTTTGTTGAAATAAAAAGTCTCTAAATGAGGGAGAACAGTAGTTGTAGAAATATCTTTGGGGTATCTGGAGGTGATAGGTGCTTTTTCTCCAAAGTCTGCACATAAATGACCCATGGTCACTCATTCACTGATTTTTGTGTCAAATCTTAGTAAAATATCTTGGTTAAGCAACAGTTTAAGGAGGAGGATTATTCCCAAGAACATTAGCAGAAGATTAGTGTGTCTCCTTCTTTCATGGTGGGATAGATTTTTGAACAAGCCAGAGGAGGAAAGAGATTTAATTGATTTGTCACTCATTTCAGATTGGAAAAAATTGAAAAAAGTTGAAAAGGAAAAAAGGAAATATTCCATAAGAATCTCTGCAAGCGAGACAGATTTATGGGCATGAAATTCGTAACAAATATG
>VZRX01005090.1:17089-38193 GCA_013398075.1 Notiomystis cincta | reverse complement strand
TATGTACAGGAAAATTAACTTCATTGACAAAATGATGTGATAAACAGAGGGTATGTAATAGCAATCCATGTTTAGAAAATTTCCAACATTTTTTCATTTTACTTGCTGGTCACTTCAGTAGTACTTCTCTAGTTTTATCACCACATTTTGTAATGCATATTAGTGTGCTACAAATCAATAAAAGAAAGTTTAACACAGAAAACCTAATCACTGCGATGGTAACAGGGAATGTCTCAGGATTTAGGAATAATGTTCAGATATATAAAACATCTTTTCACTCTCTTTATTGTCTCTCACACTTTTACAAATATGAAACTGAACCTGTCACTTAAAAGCTCTTGCACACATTTTTTTTCTCCTGCTTTTCAGATATTTTGGATGCTTGAAGAAGGAGGAGTTGTGAAGTTGGAATACATTATTAAGATGACACTATATGGAAGAATACAAAATTTTCTAAAATAACAGCTACTTCTGAACAGGTTTTTTAATAATTCATATCATTTGTTGGATTGCTTTTGGAGAAAGAAATGATATATTGATTAGAAGGTATCATGTTAAGAGCACAAAGAACAGTTGTTTCAGGATGCCACCCACCTGTCACTCTCAAGCACAATGAGAATGTCAGTCAAGTTGAAGTTTTGTCATGATAGCCTACTGAAGTAACCCACAATGTTCAAGTCTTGATGTAAGTCATCATCACCTGCTTCTTCAGTGAAGCCAAACATCAAACAGGCTCACAAAGATCTCATTTCACCATGCATCCTGGCAAACAAAACCAGGAGCACACAAAGGCAGCTTTCTGAATGTTTAGCCTATGATTTCCCTGGCAGATCCTGTATTTTATTCATCAAACAGCTGGAGGAAATATTTCTGAAGCCTTCTGTAGAAAACATAGGGAGAATACACCTATCAAACAGCAACAACTTTTGACCTATTCTTTTATGCTTCAGTAGCTCTCCCCCCTCATTAACTTAAAAGTATAGCCAAAGTCAAGTGTTGTATTCTCTCCATCTAATCTTCCACCCTTTTCTTCTCTGTCCTCATTGTTATCCTAACAATGCTCACACATCTAAAATGACTGTCAGGGTCTTTGAGCTGTTTGTTGAGTTTTCAAGGAGGTTGTTGCATGGTGGAAGAGTTGGCAAACTATTTTAGATGAGTAAAACTGTATCCTTCAAAGAAAGATGATAAATAATCTTAGGTCATATGGCTATTCTTAAATTGATTATACATGAATGAGATACGGTGATAGCAATATATTTCAAAGCACTCATGAGAATAAAAGAGCTCCAATACCACCTAGTGTTAGCTAGGTACACTGTCCTTCACTGAGCAAAATGGTGGAAAAAAGGCAACCACAACGTGGAGTCCTGAAAAGACATCCTGGGGGTGAAAGAGAGGCTTTTGCAAACAGGAATAACATACAAGTAATTAATCAAAAATAACTCCCTAGAATGAAGCTGGTTAAGAGATATGACCACTGTGAAATGTAGCCTACAGAGCTAGCTTTTGGGGACCCTGCTTAGAAAATGTAACTTTTTCTTCACCTTTCAACAGTGAGATAATTCTGAAGGACAAAATCTTCTTGAAGGCTAAAGGTGAGATAGAATTGACTCACTGTTTTGGGATCCAAAATCCCTGGACTGGATTTTTCCGTTCCAGAGAAGCCTAGTTGTGCAACTGAACACATTAATTCTTCTAATGCATCAAGCCAGTTCCTACTAATCAAATGGAAATAATTTTAAAAGAAACTGCTTAAAAATTTTATTTTTCCTTCCTTCTTTTCTGCTTTAAAACTGAAGTCTTGGTGGGAAAATGGATTTGTCCATATTGTTTGAGGTTACATAATATGCTATATAGGCAAAGAGAGGTTTTCTTGCTAAGCAAAAACTTCATATGCAAATTCATTTTCTAATTCTATATCTTCTATTATTTATTCTCTACTTACTGTTTCCTCTTGTAAACAAATACATTGCACATTTTTCCTATTGCATATCAAATTTAATATTTTAAACATTCCAGTCCTGTAGAAAGAAACATATCCAGAAACAAGTTTATTTGTGATGACTGGTGCTATTTTTTCAGTCAGACCTCATTTTGTTGGTGTCTTTATCCTGGCTTCCTCCACCTTTCTCTTTGTTTCCTCTAATTCAGGACATTATTTTCCTTTAAAATGGAATCATGTCCTTGCTAAGAATATCCCTCACTCAACACATGTGTTTAAAACTTCCTTCATAACACTGAATTTTCCATGTTCCCTTTACTAGAAAATGACAGTTGATAACTTATATTTTTAACTGACGTTTTCCTACCATAAAAGTAATAAACATGAAAATCAAATAAACTTACAGCATATCTAGGAGGTTTCTGTACAGGACTCCCATCCAACACATTTTCCTCACAGTGTCTGCTAAGGCTCTGCCCTCTGTTACTCAATTCCCAAAACATAAATGACCACCTTGTAGGACCAGCTTGGAATCTAGGTTCTGTGAGAAAGGCTGCCCTGTGAGAGAAAAAATTTCAACACAGAGACTGGAAGACGATCAGAAAATCAAATCCAAATTAATTATAGTATTAAAAACCACATAAATCTATTAAAAAAAACAAAGAAGGGAAAAAAAACCTACGCACTGGAACAGTGTGTTTTCCACATTGATTTTGCACAGTACAAGAAGAAAACAATTCAATGTCACAGCTGAAATGTTAGAAATTTGGAAAACTTCCCTGCTTTCAGGGTTAGGCAAGCTCCAAGGTCAATTGCCTGAGGACATCATAGATTTGCCTGTCCTGGATGTTTTTAAAAGCATACTAAGAACCCTAGAAAAAAAAATGTGGCATTGGCACAATTATTCTTTCCTTTGAGCATGTCTCAAGTTTATAAGAGTGATGAAAGAATAATTATCAATCTGATAATACCTCAACAACCTGGCAGCCACACAGGGCAGATTAACATCTAGATTATTCAAGCTCCATTAGAAACTAATCAAAATCAAGCCAGTTCAAAGTTATTTTAAGGTAAATTATCAAGGTTAATGACCTGCATAAAATATTCATATTTTAATGTATTAACAGTTCTTTGGATGATTTTAAGCAATCCATTGTGGCTCTTATTGTATTCCGGACCAATAAATTTATAACAGTAATAGCCATTACTGTAACAGAGTAACACTCATTTTCTCTTCTTGTATTACTGGATTCCTTTTAGTTGACAATTTTATTTAAACAGCTAATTTAAGCTAAGAAAAAATATTACAGACAGCACAGTTTTCTCCTTACATCAACAAATGAAATCTCTTATTGACAGTAAGAGGCCTTTGTATTATTTGTACCAAGGAAAAAACAAAATTAAGATAACAAAAAGCCAACATAACAGTCACCCACAGCAAACATGAAATTAGATCTTCCAGAGTATTTTCTTGCTAGTGAGTGGAAAACTGGATGAGATTTTAACATAATCTTTTCAGGGCAAATAGTGGAAAAGCAAATTCAGGTTGAGGAACTGACAGAACTTTTAAATCCAATGTCCTTTTGTCAAAACCTTTCGGTCTTCATCCCTAGTGTCTCCAGCTGCAGCAGAATCCCATGGGAAGGCAGGTGCCTCTGGGACTCTGCCTTTTACCCTCTGGGCTTATCCCTCCATGGCTGTGTTAATTCAGACCAAAGCCATCAGCAGAATGGACTAACACCCGTGGCATTGGAGATGAGATGGAGATGGAGAGACATGGAGATGGAGATGGAGATGATGGAGATGGAGATGGAGATGGAGATGGAGATGGAGATGGAGATGGAGATGGAGATGGAGATGGAGATGGAGATGGAGATGGAGCAGGCACTCATTGCTGCCACCCTACCAGATGGCTGGTGGGGGTCACCATGCAGTGCTTCTGTGAAAACTGACAGCACCCGTCTGCCAGAGGCCTCACGTCATGTCACTTCAAACTCTTTCAAGGTCAAAATGGAAAATATAACCAAGCATATCTTTTACAGCTGTTTTGCACACTTCTTTTTCAGGTGTGTACCTGTCCAAAATGATTTGTGTGTAAAGCACATTTTAGTAGTCAATTTTCTTTGCCAGGTAAAGAAAACAATTATTTGCAATAACTTCAAACTCAAAAGTTGCAAAGATTTTTTTAATTGAAAGGATTATTTAATCTGAAGCTTGTCTGCAGAGGTTTTGCAGCCTTGAAGAGACTTCTAAGAGTAAACTTAATATTAGCAGAACATAATTTTAATGATTTTCCAAGTAGAAAACATTAGGAAGTCCTTTCTCTGTAATTTGATACAATGCTTTTGTAAGAGCAACAAACTGACTAAATGAGCATTAACTTGTGCGTGTGAATTCTCACTCTCCACAGATTTACCAGCTGTCAGGGGCAAGATGAAATACGAGATTATGAGGGAGCATACATCAACTTCAAAGTTACCTCAGGGATTAGAAACCCAAAACAACAACAGAAAACAAACACAGAATAGGAAAGAAAAGGTGCAGAAAAAGCAAGATTTCTACACAGCGGCCCGCTGCCTAGATACCAGATGAGAGATCCTGTGAAAAGCATCCTCCTCTCCAGTAAAAGAGGTGGTGAGAATGAGGAAAATGATGAAAATTAACCTTTGTTCATTCTTTCCTAGTACTTTTACAGTTTTCATTGAGACTAACACAACACCCTAACTGGTGGTTTCTGTTTATGGCACTAGTACTTCTGATATTAACATTATTAAATATTGTCTACCTTATAAGTAGTAAGGTAGGTATCAATATTTACTGGAAACTGATATGATCCATTTCCTACTTGCTAGGCACTATATTTTCTAATATCAATTTATAGACTAACAGCCAAGGGTAAAGGAATTTTAGTGTACAATTATGAATCAAAATCTTGAAAGCAGAAACAAGATAAAAAGGTGGAGAAAGAGTAGGATGATCTAAACATCAATGGCAATCATTATCCACAAGAAACAAGAGCCAGTAAGGTTCAGAGGAGCAATGCCCAGGGAAGAGAGCAGCTGGGCACAGGTTGAAGGCACTACCAGGAGTCCTGTGTGCACGTGGATTAAAGACTGCAAAGTAAAGAGACGTGCTCGTGAATTGCAAAGGGTCATCTCGTAGGGTCACAGATGCTAAGGCACCAAAAGTGCTGTGAAGCAGTGCAACAGCAAAATGCACATTTTTACCACAAAGAAAACAAACAAAGGCTCCAAAAATATCACAAAGCCAATTTCTTGTGCTTCTGTAAGAAATTAGACAGAAACCACTTGAGTTCACCACCAGAAAAGACAACGGAAAGGGTAAAAATAAAGTGATAATAATTTTACAGGAGCTTTACTTAAAGCCATGAGAATATCTGTGATATGCTCAGACACTCAAGGAAATGAGCCCTTATCCCAAGTGTCAGTATCCCGGTGTACCATCTAGCAGCAAAGACAGAAAGCAAGACAAGAAAGTTAATTCAGATCAAGGCTGTCTATCACTGACAGATAGAAATTAGGCAGCTGGTTTGGGCCTGATCCATATCACTCTGAATGTCCTCCTTTTGCCTGACAGAAGTTTGCCCTTCAACTTCATTGCTGCCAAATGGGATCACATTTAAATTTGATGTTACTTGATGTAAGAGAAAAGGAAAGTACCTGAATCAAGCACTTCCAGGAAAGCCTTTTTCTTTGTATGTCTCTCATTACCACAGAGAGCCAAAAAGGGGTATCTTTGTGGCAGCTCACTCCTGCAAGTCACAGCAGAGGGAGGGTTTTCTTAGAGATGGCATTGGAGTCAGTTCCAACAGATTTTTCCTGTTACCACAGTCTCTTCCCTTCCCATTCCCTTTCTTTTTCCTTCCCCTTCCACTTCCTATATACAAGAGTGGTCATGGTTCATTCACTACTTTATTCTGGTATGAACAATTAAAGAAAGCTGATACATACATCTCAAAGTAAGGTAGACCTGTCTGTGTTAAATTGAGTTAAATCAATAAATACGCTAAGGGCTTGGTTTTTGTTGTTGTTTTTACTGTTTCTTGGCTTTATATTTTGTTTGTGTGTTAGCTGCAGAAATGCAGGAGAGATATATGATAACCAGCAATAACCTCAATCCCTCACACATACAAAAAAAACAAAAGAACCAAAACCGGAATCCCTACATATATCACTGGCTTACAGCTTTTCTTTTTCTTCATTAAAGTTCATCTTCATTTTAAAGAGGAGATTAACCAATTTGAAACTGTTTGTAGCCAGGTTATCTCAAAATGAAGCATGATGGTCCTCCTTAAAGCCACCGACCTCGAATCTGGCCCCTGCTCAGGGGCCCAGCAGTGACCACTCGTACGTCTTGAAGATCCCCATGTTCAGTGTTTATTGCTAATAAGTAAAAGACTAGGGAAATAACAGACAAGATATCAAGAACTCCTTTCTGTGCTCCCAGTTTGCAGTAAGATACATAATTTTCTTCAATAATGCAGATATTAAAACCACAGTTAGTATGTTGCCTCTAAAATTACAGAAAACTCTATAATTCTCACTAATTACAAATAAGTGGTGCTGTAACTGTTTAAGAGCCTACACTCACAGCAGCTATTTTTTCTATTAGATTTAGATGAATTTTCTTTTAATAATTCTGAAATTATGACCATTAACAATGTTTCTTTATTGAGGAAGAAACTTGAATTCTGTTTCGTCTTTACACCAGAGTTATGTAAACTCAGAAAATGAGACATTACACACTGTATACTAGAAATGACCTAATGCAACCATCATCAGAGCTGTTACCAATGACTTAATCACATTCCATACAAAATAGGAATAAAAATAAATCCCAGAGTCTGATTCTGCTACTTATGGCCATGGTAATTCTTACACCAAAAGACCCTAAAATATTAAGGAACTGTTCACAAAATCTGAGTGAGTAGAGGACGTAGAATTGCTCTCCTAATGATGAAACTTCTTAGGAGACTGGCAGAGGTAAGCTGGCATAATCAGACATTGATAAACTCAGTTCCGCAGAGCATACTCTTGACTTTGCTCAAGTATTAGACATGAAATTTCCTCAGAATTAAATGTGCCTTCTTTTGGATACAGATAACCCATCAAGTTAATCAGCATGCACATTTTAAAATTCTGAACAAAGACATGATAGAGCAGAAGAACTAAACATCTGCAAATAAATCCTCTAACCATTCAATGAAGCTCTATTAAAAATGGGTTGGAACTCCAAGGAAGGAAAATTATCACAAAAACCATATAAGAATATCAAAAGAATATTGCTTCAGCATATATAATTCTCTCACACCAACTCAATCACCAGATTTCATAAATATCAGATTTATCTGGAGACAATTTATCCCACCTTTACATTCTTGTCTCTGCCTCCAAAGGAGCTAGTACTGTAGACAAGACAGGTAGGGCCTAATCCAGGGTTATATTTCCTTTCCATCTACATAATTAACATCCCTGTGATACTCAGCAAAGCCAGAAAGGCATCAAAATGAGATTATAAACATTTATTATAAATAAATGAGATCATAATCCTGAAACCTCCCTGGCCCAAAAGAGAGGTTATGGTCTCTATTATCTTTCTTGGCTGTCCCTTGGCCATAGCTGAGTCCTGTTGTATGATCAGTCAATGTTGTATGCACAGTTGGACTTCTGGATTTTACAGATCTTTTCCAATCTAAAAAGTTCTACGATTTTGTGACCACTGATTAATACCCAGGATTGATGCAGGCCCACTGCACAGATCTGTGCACCTTTCCCTTTGCACACAGGTAAAGTGCAACAGCACAGACTACACCCACACAGACAGAACATGAAGTAGGCTGCTTATAGACTTTGGTTTGTCATCTGGGTCCCAGAACATACAGGCTGTGAAAATTTAGATGAAAGGTCCCATACCTTTTCTCTTTGTATGGGCCCAGTGAGAGGAGCAAGCATGCCTGGGAATGTGGAGAGCATTTCTCCCCCACCCAGTCTGTTCAGATCTGTCCATCTGAAGAGAGAGTCAGAGTTTGCTCTGTGCAACATGATGCATTATGAAGCTGGAATCCAGTAAAGAGAAGGAAACTACATGCTTGTTTATTTGCATAGACATGTTGGCAAGTGACTGTTTGCCCTAACAACATGTATAATCCATAAAATTAAATTGAAAAATGCATAGATAATCCAGAGTTTAATGAAGTTGCCAAATCTTGAAGATCTATGTATTTTTTTTCTTTTTCCATAATAAAACTTCTAAATATAATGGAGTGTCCAGGTCTTATGATAAAAGTTATTGCACAGATGACAGGAGAGTGGATAATAGATGTCCTTTTCTGTACAGGTGTTTTTATAACATTAGGAGACAACAGAATTTTTAAATGAAGTCTGTCTTGTTAATTCAGAATCCCGTTTAATATTGTTTTTGGAGTCCTTGCTCTAACTGCATAGTAATGTATAGAGCTGTTATCTCCCAGTCCTGTCTTGAATGTTAACCTCTTGTATTTTAAGACACAGCAATACATGAATCTTCCGCCTTAACTAATAAAATAAAGTGACCTAAATTGGTGAAATCAAATTTTTCATTTTCACCCATAAATATAATAGCAGTTTATGATGTACTGGCTCAAACACAGATTATATATCCTTTGCCAAAATTGCCTGTATGTCTCAGCAAATCACATGGATTGTTTTAATCATTCACACTCTTATTCCATCTTGCTTCCACGTCAGTCAGGAGAGGCAGTGACAATGAGCTCACCTTTGCAGCACATGAGATCCTTACTGATAAATTAATACTCATATGTTGGCAGAAGGGATGTGTAGGAAGAGCACCAGCTGACTTGTTCAACAGTTTTTATTTTCTCCTTTGTAACATACACAGCAATCAGCTTTGTTCTGCACTGAAAATTCATATGTTCATTTCATCAAAATTCAAAGTCATATGTTCGAAGGACCACTGAAAATGCAGTTTTGTATTCAAAGGGTCATAACTGGGAATAAATTGATCCCACTGATGACTCAAGTAACAGCTGTTACAGGCTTGAAAAAAGACACACTTATTTTGTTCTGTTCCACAGAACTGAGCAGTCTTAACAAGTTTTGAGGCCAGATTGACTTTTATATAAGAGTAGGGACTAGAAACATAAATTATGTTTATCAGCAGGTCAATCTGTACATTTCTCTCTCTGAATGCTCTGGTCCCACTTATCATAGCAATGTTGAGATTATCTGGAAATTTTTACACTTTTCTTTGGATGAACAGCACCTAAAACCTGGATCAATCCATTCTGTAACCTCTGAATCATTTACTTCCATATGGTTGTTCTAGGTTAATTGTTGGTCTGCTGATCCTAGAGGTCTCTTCCAAACTTAATGATTCAATGATTCTAAAAAAGGGATTTTTTTTTTTTCCTGCCAACAAGCATGAGTAGGAGAAAGATAAAACAACAGTGAAAGATGTTGGGAAAAATAGATTGATCCACTTCAGTATTTTCAAAGTACCTGAGATTACAGTTTGTACCATCCATTGGTGCACATAGCGAACTTCATAGACATTGTTTTATATGCACAAAATCATGATCTCTGAAACCATCTTCTCACTCACTGGGTCCAAGCCCACTAAATTTAACTGAATTTTGTACATAATGATTTGTGAAAAAGGGTAAAAAACAAGAACCCCGTGAAATTCACCAGAGCTCCTCTACATCCAAAGTGAAAATCCAATTAAATATTCCTTTCAAAGACATGAGTGTTCTTAAACTCGACATACACCTAATAATATCATGTCAAGTTTATGGTACTTCCTTAGGAAAAAGTAGTTCAGAGATCATTCTGAGTAGCTTGTCTAGATTTCTGTGCACATACCTGAGTGAGAAATAAAAGTACAGTGAAAATCTGAAGTGATTTAGACTAGTAAACAAAGAGTACATCCATAGTTCTTGTGTGGATGCAGAAAATGTACTATGATTTTCTAAAGAACGAAAAGTAAGGCAGAAGATGCTTTAGATGAAAACACTTTCAGGTACACAGAAGATACTTATAAACTTTTATTTCATTTGAAACAGTTTTGTCATATGACATTTCTTTTTTCTTCCTTTTTTTATTTTTAACATTTAATGAGTTCATTGTTTGTTTCATTGGCCTATACGTAATTTTAGAGAGAGAATGAGATATTCTGATGGTGATACTTGGAATTTTGCTTCATGAAAAAGGTCAGCTCCAATATGCTCATTTGTTACAGGAACCAAAATGCCAGTGATAAAATTTTGCAAGATGTGATGTATCCATGTACCAAAGGTCATCCCTCCAGAGAGTACAAATTGGTCCAGCTCTACTGAAAAAGATAAATTTATATCAATGTTTATCATTTGCCTTATAGCAACTCAGTTGTCATGTGGTAGAAAATAAAGTGGAAAGACAGCAGCTTTATTGATAATAGAATGCTAGAAGGCACTTATATACAAGAGGACATCATAATCTTACCACAGTCCATAGACATTTGCCCTAAACTCCAGTGGGGAGCCATAGATCCTCCCACAGCCTGAGTTCTTACAGCAGTTCTCTCACATTTTATTAATATATTTTTCCTCACATAAATCACCTACCTTCCAGATTTGGATTCAGTAGTGGAAAAAGTCATTGTTCCTGTTACAAGGTTGTATTGTTTAAGTTTTATCCTTCTGATTACAGTTCAATAAACTAGTTGATTAAACTTTTGTGGTTCAAAGGAAAAAGTGAAAATTAGCTGTCAACATCTGGAAATAAAATGTGGTGTGGACCAATACCTGTATTTCATTTGCATGACAAGATGTATGAATGAAGAAGGTTAAGTCCCTGATCTTCAAGGAGAAGCCTCACCAACCGGCTCCAAACCCTTCAGGTGATGATCCACCAGTTGTGACTGTCCAAGGACAGATGAAACAGATTTTCTGCAGTACACCAGAAGGAGTGGACAAACTAGGCAGCCTTCTGGAAAACTGTGAAATGAATGTCAAGGAAGAAAATCTGTACTGGTCTATTTCCAATGGATTTAACTCAGCTGGAGATATATGAATACAGTTAATGGTTTCTTATATGAGAGAATAGAGTCAGATCAAGAAAGCAAAGGCAATATTTCAGCCAAGAAACAATGATTTCAGACAGAAACTGCATGTAGTCAAGCTGAGAAATTGTATCAGATCTCTTGTGAGATAAGAGATTTCTTCTTAACCCTGCAGAATTGCACTGAATCAATGAGTCTTGCACTGTCAGGAAGCCTACTCTTCAAGTGTCTTCTTCACTGAGCAATCTCCCTCAAGAGAGCTGCTTAAGATTATAGAATTTTTCTAAAAATGGATATTGAAGATAGGTGCTTCTTTAGGGCATATTCTCTACTCTTGCAAATTAACAGAACCATTCTTATGGTGCCTTTTGCCAGTAAGAAAAAAAATTGAGAAATTAAATAAATAAATAAACATTTTCTTGTCAGTCATGTTATTCTCCATAAAGCTGAGAATTCCAAAGGCCCATATTCATGAAAATTTCTATTCATAAGTAATAAAATCAGGTTTAAAAAGTATGGAACACCTAGGATACTCCTTCAACTATTTACACAAATCATTTACCACTGTATTCACTAAACCCAGACAGTAAAATCAGACCAATTATTTCCACAATGTTCTGCAACCATTACTATTTTATTAGGGACAAAACCAAATCAAGGGAATAGAAATGCAGTCTAGTTGAATAGACATTATCCTTAAAAAGAGAGAAGCAGATCTCCCCACTTCTAACTAACCTCAAAGCATGATGTGCCAGAAGTACAAACCTATCACAATCTCTATTTTTCCAAGACCAGGTGTTAGGATTAACCCTTTTGTTCTTCCATCATAGTTGGAAGTATTTAACAAAGCAGTCTCAGAAGACAAGACAGCAGATGGAATTCTGTATGACTCTAGAATTACTCTCATGTTTCTTCCCACATCCGCTGCCTAAAATCATCACACTCAGATATGGATTGCCACTAATATGGAACAATATTTGTGTTAAACCTTTAATAGTATTTATTTCACAAAAAGTAGATGCGTTTCTACCTCTGGGAGACATGAAAGACCAGTTTATGCCCTTTCATCATTTTTCAGTCAGTAAAACTTCAGTGTCTTCAGCAGTATTTCACGCTTTCAAAAGAGACTGAAGGCAGAGTGACATTTCTAGAATACAAAATGGAGTTCTAAATTTCATTCACCCTGACATTTAGTGTACATTTTGAACAATAAGTGCTGATAATTCTTACCTTTTATCTTCATTAGACATACCACATATTCAACTTATGTGAATTTATCCCTTTCCCTCCAATGCAGGTGGCTGTGAGGAAAAGAATGTGTTAAGAAAGCATGCAGCAGCACTCTGTGCTTAGGAAATGACCAGTGCTTTACTAACAAAGGGCTGCAGCCAGCCTACTCTGGTGGCTGGGATGGTTTGCCAGGATGAGCTGTGACTTGGGCCAGCTCTATCTTGTATGGCAGGCAAAGGCATGCAGCATTCCAAAGCTGTGCTCCTGGTGGAACAGTGCAACACTGTGCTGGTGGAAATGCTGGCCCAGGTCCTCTGAAGCACAATGCAGTGTCAGATCAGGGCTGTACCTTATCTTCCAAGCCCTGCCTTTCTCCAAGGTTAATTAGCTTCATAGCAGCAGTTTTTTTCTCTTGAGCTGACTGCAGGTACATCTATGATCTGCACACTTGTATGGCATGAGGGCTCTCTCTGACACTTCCAAGGACAGTCTCTCACATGATGGGAAGATTAAGTATAAACACCTCTGAAACAGGATGAATTGGTTATGAATCATAAACACTAATGTGAAGGATTGGGAAGTTAATTACAAATAGTAAAGGCTCAACAAACTTTGCTGTTTGTTGCAGGCAAGCCTTCTTTCCACTCCCTCCACTCCCAGTACTTACTCAGCAATTTGGCAGATATGCATTTATACAGCATCCACAATGCACCATGAGCTGAAATTTTCCAAGCACACCCAGAAGAGTGGGCTGGTGTGGAGAGGGTAATGTGTTAAAGATTTTGAAGCAGAGCCATTTCCTTACACTTTTGTAACATCTTGCCAGCAATGCTCACTCTGTTCTCTGCACACACTGCAGGCATCGTTATCTTGACATACAGCCACTAGGAGGCAAGAAGAAAGGACACTGTCAGCTGTCACATGCTATTGTGACTGAATTGTCACAGAAATAAAGTTTTATTGTACACCAGCCTATATTCCAGACACAGCCTTAAACCATCCGGTGAAATGTACACTTCTTCAGGATTTACCTTAGCGTATCAGACCCCAACAATGCAGTACAGGTTAAAAGTTTGGGGCAATTCATCTAGTTACCAGCTGCAATATCTTTGAGAGAAATCCATTGCTTCTATTGCAAGAGGTTGGACAGACTTCTTAGGCAAATCACAGAAGAGTTCAAGTGCCCTGGAGCCAGGACAGAGAGCAGCCAAACAAATACTTCATCGTTGCTGTAGGTAGCTGTTGCAGCCCACTGCTGGACTGTTTACCAAAGCAGCATTTTTTTCTTCTGCTGTCCTTAGAGAACTGTGGAGATATTTAGCACCTCAGGGGGGGTCTGAGATAATACTATGGGTGTAATCAGATAGAAAAGGATGATAAGAAAATTAAAAGATTCCAGGCACCAGTATCCTATGCAGAGAAAATCAGTGTGCAATTTGACAATCTACTGGTAGTTTATGCCATCCTTCTTATGCCATCATCCTTGTCCTTGCAGCAAGGTACTCTGTCAGATTCTGATATCAGCTCTATAACTCAAGGAAACAAATTTCTTTCAGAATGTCTTTTTTTTGGAGAATTGAGAATATTTATCAACTTAGGAAAATTTCCTCAAATTCTTAATAAAAGTTCACATGAATAACCTGCTGTACACAGCATCATGTGCAAAGTAAAAGCAGTATTTATCCAAATTTTTTAACCAACTCCTATGAATTTTTCTGATATTATTTTCATCCTTATTTCATCCTGAAAATCCCAGACTTGCATAGCTATAATAAATATTGCAATTATGGTATCTAACACCTGATAAAAACTGGAAATATTTCTTGGTTTGGTACCAAATTTCTAAACTATTTTTGCAGACCTAAAAGGAGCAGATTTTTTCAGAAAACTCCCCGTAAGAGTCACCATTTTCTTTTAAGTGTACCTGAACCTGATTTGTCTTGCACCAGAAATCAAATGTGTTAATACTCAGGTTGCCAACATTAATTACTGCCAGTATAGGTCTGCCATCAAAGGATCATCAAAGACTGTTAATGAGATCTACAGGCTCAAATTACTTGATTCACTGGCCAGTAGATATGACTGAAAGTATCAGGCTGAAAGAAAGCATTATCACAGAAATCCTCATGGACTCTTGCCCAAATTCTTACATTATTCAGTTTTGCGTAGAGGCAGGTAATTTACTGCATTTATTTACTGCATTTGCTGAATTGCAGAATTTCAGAGGAAATGGACGCTTTTCTGAAATACAGATCAATTTCTTAGAACAATTTTGCCCAGGGAAAAAAAAGACACACACAAACACATACACACACATACACACACATACACACACATACACACACATACACACACACATACACACACACACACACACAGAGGAAGAATGGAAGAATAAACAATTTAAAATAAACATAAATGCTTCAGTCATTTCTGTATGAATCATGTTTTGCTGCTACCAAGGTGAAATATTTTCTTGGGGAAAAGAAAGGCAAAGGCCAGGTGAAATAGTACTGAAGACACTGGTTCATTTGAGGAGATAAAGGCTTCAAAGTCTGTTCTATAGCAGAGACTGAGAGACCCCTGAACTCTAGTCTAGCAGAAAATACACACTTCAAGCTAAACTATTTCAGAGTATAATGTGATTTCAGTGGAAAATGAAACTACAAAACATGCATTTTAATTGTCACTAATTTGTGCCCATGACCTGTGCTACTTCTTCAAACTGCTTATACAAAACCCGTGTTTATATTCCACTTTTCACTTCAGATGAGAGAAACAGGTTAAAATTATAAAAGCCCTTACTATTTCTAAGGAATTACTGAGCATCTTCTTTGATGTGGTAAAATCTATGAGATGAAAAATATGTGAAGGGCAAACAAAATATTGGGCATTCATGTAAAACTACCATAAACATTCACTTGATAAATTCAATTCTAAATTACTGGTGTTTATAATTATCTGTAACTTGATTAGATGTACAGCAAAATAACAATTCTTAAGTAAAAGAGAGGAAAAAAGAAAAAAGTCACTTACTTACTTTGAGGAAAAGCCTTCTAGACATAAAAAGAGTGGACATTTTCTCATTATCTCTGTTACAAGGATTCCTGCACAGACAAACCTATTCCTCTCTAGAATTAGAGAATGATTAGGTTCTTGTGACTCTGAAAGGGAATCTAAGACTGTATAATTTTTTTCATAGAGCAATACATTCTGTTGTTTTGATTGGAAGACTATAATGTAGAGATTCCAAGCCTTGGTTTGTAGTAGTGGTTTGTAGTAGTACAAGGTAGGCCTTGTAGTTTCTGTACTGTAGTTTCAGACTGTCAATTCCTGAGCTGGGTTTTGTGTTGACTGAAAAAGCCATAAAGCTTTTAAAGAAATTCCATTGATGTATTAATATTTGAATTATATTATTTGAGTCTTACTATTATATGAACAACTATAAAAATAATGGCTTGCACTCAGATCACCAGAGTTAAGTAGAATTTTGTACTGATGACTTTCTAGAAAGGAAGCAATACCCAAACGATACCAAAATTAAGAGTAAAAAACATAAATGAAGTAACATATACAGTCATTTTATGAAGATAGAATAAACTACAATATTTTTACTTGGAAGAAAATAGCAGCAAAGTTTAGATTCCAGTCAGCAAACTCAGATAAGGTGTTGATGGCTTAGGTTTAGACTGGATCACAAAGACTCCAACAGACAAAACAGGTCCATCAGCTAATCTGGACTACAGCTACAAGACATAGAGCACAATCTATTGATCAATACTTTTTTCACATACTACATCAAGATTTGCAACTTTCCTCCCGTAAGCTTTGTTTTCATAGCCATCAATTGATTGTAACTGACTGCACTTCTTATTCTCAAAAACTTTTGAATATCTTGTTCAAATCTTTTGGGAAAATCTGAAGTCTGAAAGGTATGAAATTTCTATAAATTAATACCCTAAGAATGCCCTAATTTATACACTGAAGCAGAGAATAGTATGATTTGAATACTGGCACATTCTGTTTAACATGTTTGTTGGCTAATCAGCTTGGTTACCCCAGGCCATTTTTACCCTTTCTTAGTCAGCTAGCAACAAAGAGGGAAGAAGAAGTTTAGGGGTTATAAGAGATGGTTTAGAGCCACCCACACAAAAAAAAAAGTAGTGTTATTTTGGCATCAGAGAGGAGGAAAAGGAGTACTTCAGTGCTGAAAGCAGGAAGGCGAAGGGAACTGGTGTACCTAATGAAAAAAGAATTGAGATCAGTAAGAGATCAATCTTCATGAGCTACAGGTGGTACAATTTATTCTTATTTTTAACCGTAAGGTAAGAAATGGTAATATTATCCTCATGTGGATATCAGTTCGCTTCCTTTTCAACAGTACTTTTTTCTGGTTTGTTGAGGAAGAAATATTTTAGGCAGCCTCCCCAGGGATATGTATTAGAAAATACCTATAAATGTTTTTTAAAAACTGTATATTCATAACTAGAAATACAGATTTTATTAATGCATCAGTATTAAATAGATTTATTTAGGCAAAGATCATTAGTACACTTGGAATTTTTTTATCCTGGTTATTCAAATGATGGATCATCTTACCTCATATATACTGTAAAGATGGAAACACCTGTTTTGTGTATTATGCACAAACATAATTTAATCATCTGAAATTATACCATAAAATGCATTTCTCATAATAAAAGTTATTACTGTAAAATTATTTGATACCAGGCATAAGTTTTTTAATGGTGGTTTTTTTTGTTTGATTGGGTTTTAAGGGCTGGGGGGAAGGGGGGGGATTTTTTGTTTGTTTTTGCCAAGATGCTTTTGGAGGAATGGGCATAAAGTAGCAGTGAGTTTCTATGTGTCATTTGGTTTTATATTATTTCTGAAGCCATTTAGACTATGTCTTTCTTCCCCAAGACAAACCATTTCTGAAAGTCTATGAAGGAAAGACACTGATGTCAGAATCTGTTGTGCTCAATGCATTCTGAATAAGAACAGGTTTGTGCTTAATTCACCTGTTTCTTACTTGCACCTCTTAAGTGAGTTTTCTATGTCAGGAAATCAATATGTTACACAGTTTGTTGTGCATCAGTTATAATGTGCTTTAATCACCCTTGTGCATCTAGCACTTACTACCACAGAGCAGTCTATTGGGAGGTTTGTCTCCCATCCTTTTTGGGCATGAGGAGTTCTGTTAAATTAGCTCCAGCAGAAAGTGCTAGAAATACACTGCAGAGTTACCAAAAGCAGTAAGAAAGACAATTTACATTTGGTGTTACTATAGAAATGCATCCAAGAAAGGGGAAAATATTTTGCTCTATGTAGTGTGTTGTGGTATATAAAAGGTTAATTCAGTGAACTGCAGAAGCAGGCTGATTTTTCAGCCTCTGATGAAACATGAAAATTATGAGAAGAGCACATGATAATTTATTCATCACATGGCACAAATCTTGATTCAGCTTAAAGCTGAAAACACTGATGAAATATACCATTATAGCAACAATGAAGCTCTTACAGTATTTAATATGAATTAAGATTTATCCCTGAAAGTGGGAGCAGAAAAAAAGTGGTTTTCTACTAGAGAAATACCCTAACAAGTTAGGCAACAGACAGAAAGAACTGAAATTCCAATGAGTAGCTGGAATTTCAGATGTGTTTCCTCCACCCTGAGAGTTTCCAGCTGACTGGGTCTTAGCTTGTGCTCCAGTTGGATCACAGTCCTGCAGGGCCCAGCTCTGCACATTGGGCTGGCTGGTGCTTGCCTGATTCCTGGCTCCAGAGATGATGTCATCAGGATTATAGAAACAGAGCATATCCACCACTGACTGAATTCAATATCCCACTTCTGGAGTTTGCCATTTGCACAGCCACATGTTAGAAGTATAGTGTTTAGTTCTGTGCTTCCCTATCCTTTTTTCAACTTTGCTTCTTCCACAAGGCACTTAGCAAGTATCCATGGGTAAGCAAGATGCTAAACAACAAGTATTATCTTCAAATCTTGCTGTCCTTCAGTGAAAATATTTTGACATATACCCTCTCAGTACTCCAGAAAAAAATTTAACCTTTTTTCTGAAACTCTTGCTAGCCTCCCTAGCTTCACTGAACAGATGGACACCCTTATAAATAAATTGCATTTCCTAGTTCAGCAGCATTTTGGGAATGGGAGCTCTTTCACTGCTGTCCCCATGCAGCACTCAGCCTAACTGAGTCCCAATAATTTAGTTTCCTCAGTGTAATAGCGGAAGGGGAGGAGCAGGGGGAAAAAGGAGGAGGTGAGGGGAAGGGAAGGGAAGGCAATGCAAGGCAAGGCAAGGGACTAATATGTTATCAATATGAAATCATTTTCCATTTGCTCCCTTCTCCATCTTTTTACTACTTTGGAGTTTTTATGGAAATGTCATATTACTCTTCAATTTTTTCTGTAAGTTTAACTCACCATTCCTTTTCTCACTCTCTTACAACAAGCCTTTTCCCCTGACTGGACAGGACTTCCCACAAATAAGTAGAAGAAGGGAAGGTCTGAGGCTGTGGATGTTAAGCAGAAGGATAACATCCTACACTGCTATGAATGAAGAATCAGCACAAAACAGGAGGAGAGACAGAATTTCGTCATGTTCAACACAGCTGTCATCCTCCACCCCCAAAATCAGAAGTAGCTCTGCCATTAAAACCAGTGTGTAAGGGGGAGTCTAGATGCCAGGTCTCTCCTTTCAAAAAATTATGCCACTAATTGCTGGACCCTTCAAAAATTTGCAGGCATATAGATTATGGAAACATCCAGGAATCTCAAACATGGGCACACTGTGCTAAATAGGAGATATATCCTGAACAAAAATCTCCAAAAAATTCATGTCAAATTTTGTTAGTTTGGGATTTTAATGAGAATGCTTCTGTCTCCTTCCTACTTTTTTTTTTCCCCTCTCAGAGAATCTGTCGTTTTCCATTCCTGTGACAGATGTTAGCTACCTGATACCAAAAAGCTGCAACTTGCAGAATATCCAGATGCTCATAACTGCTTCATTGCATTAACATCAGTTTCACATAGCAATATAGATCCCCTTTATGGGAAGTACTGTTGTATTCTAGAAAAGCAGCAGAAAATTCCAGAAAGATTAACATCAAGATGTCTTTAAAATAGATCACTTTGGAAAAAATGCCATACATTCAAAAAGGTTCTTCGTTAGCTTCTTTGAGTTGTCAAGCACACTTGCTTCTACATGATCCTGAGAAGTGACAAAATGGATGAATGTTTCAAATATGGAGGGCACAAAGCTAGATCTGGCAATGCAGTAGAAATAGAAAGAAAAGCAGAAATAGAACAAGAAAAGTTTCTATGAAAAAAGGGTCAAATTTGAAGAATGTTCTGCTGTCTAATATTCTGCAGGATTAAGGAGAATTTGAGTCTTCACAGAAGTCAGTCAAAAGATTGCTGTCACATCCTGAAATGGAAGCAATCATTCATTCACAAGTTTTCCTTCTAGACCTACTCTCAATGAAATTCAGATAATTATTTCCCTGGAGCAATGCTGAGCCACTTCCTAGAGAAGCCTCCTCCAAAAGCAGAGTTAAACCCTATTAGATTAGGTTTTCTTTTTTCTTTTTTTTTTAATTTATTTTATTTCCTCTTGCTGCTGCTACTGTAGATCTCACACAGTTACAGCTAGGAGATAGGCATAAAGTACAGAGCTTCTGCTTCCCTGCAGAAAGGTAAAATTTGATGCTGCTTCCACATAGGCTTATTCAACCAAATCCTGATTTCCTAGAGGGCAGAGGGGTGCATCAAGGAGCAAGAGATGAGAGGTGATCAATCACTGCTGCAATTTCTGCATATAGAAAGAACCAGAAAGTAGCCCTTCCAAGTCATTGGATCCTACTGGCGTTCCAGTAGCTTAAAGTCAAACAAATGCAAAGGATTACAGTCCAAGAATGCTCACTCTTCATACCTCCTGGGTTTCTGTATCTGCTAGGCACCACTGAGTCAAAAGATAGCAGGGATGGCTCTGGGCTGGCTAAGCTAGCTAGATCTGATGAGGAAGGTCCCACAGTACTCCTTGAAGAATCAGTGCAAGTACTGTAGGAAACTTCTCCAGCTACATCTCTAAGATAACCCAGACGTGAGTATTTATATATTTACTAAAGAACAGGAATGATGCCATGGAAAAGGCAGGAAAGGCAGAGAAAAAATGGATTTTCTTTTCACTAGATGATACATAGGTCACATCAGAGATGACAACAACCTTAGTGGCTGTGCTTAAAGCAAATAAATATTTCAGTTAAATCAGGTTTCCAGCAGAAAAGAAATCACTGTTTCACTTATGAAATGACTAGGAATTCAGACAGAGCTTAAGCCATTACAAACTTTAAGAGTTCCTAATTCTTCCCTCTATCCATGTTTTTGAAATAAGTTAAAATTTGGATCAGAAAAATTGTCCTCCCTCATCTATGACAGTATGGGAAGCTGTGGTGTGTTGACCCTGACTAGATACTAAGTGCCCACCAAATTTCCTCTATCAGTCCTCTNTCCCTCCCATGGGAAACAGTCCTTCACAAACTTTTCCAAAGTTGGTCTTTACCAGGGGCTACAGTTCTTCGCTGTATGAAGATCCAACATGGTTCATCCATCAGGAATAGCCTGCTCCAGCATGGGATCCCCCAAGGAGTCCTGCCAGGAAAATCCTGCCAGAAAAACTACCCCAGCATGGGATCCTCTCTCCAGAGGGCCACAGATTCCTTCAGGAGCCTGCTCCAGTATGAGGTCTCCAGAGGGCCACAGATTCCTTCAGGAGCCTGCTCCAGTATGAGGTCTCCACAGGGTCTCCCAGCCTCCTTCATGTAACCTCTTGCTCCAGCATGGGGTCCTCCATGG
>VZRX01005090.1:0-10407 GCA_013398075.1 Notiomystis cincta | reverse complement strand
TGCTTTTTATTTTAATCACATCATGAACTACCTCCTTTGGTCAATATAATCTCATTTGTTTTGATCTGATTTTACAAGTGATCTTAATATTATTAAAGAACTTGAAAAACACCACTGTGCTCAGTGGAGCTGATTAAAGGATAAGCCATCCAACATATTAGCAGATCTGTTTCAATGTAATGGTTGTCTTATTCTCTGAGATTAATTTAGAGATCCCAATTCATAATTGAAATTTGAGGTTACAACATTCATTTAATTCAGAAGCAAGATTTGAAGCAAAACTGATGTCTGAAAATGCTCTTAACTGTGACATGTTTTAATCTTTTCCTCTTTGAGGAAGACTCACAGTAAAAACCTCTTGAGTTTCCTCAAAGGCCATTTGAGGCTCTCATCAATGCAAGTCAGGAGGAACCTGCTCTGCATTCAGGGAGACAGAACACTGCCAATTTGACATGAAAAAATGAAAAGTCTCCCTCTATGAAAGTCTTCTAAAAACACATTTAAAAAGTAAGATGTGGCATCAACCATTCATCCAAGGTAAAGCCAGAAAGCATTTCAATTTTGAACTTGCTGAACTGAGGCTTGTCACATGGGGAGGGATTTTACACACAATTTCTAGTCATGTCCCCACAAGCCCTGAAAAAACCATAAAATCCAATGTGCTAATTAAGAGCTATGAGATTAAATAATAAAATGATATATCACTGCAAATGGATATTACTGCAAGCACTGCATATGAGTGGACTGCAATTCATCATGCAGAGCATGACTGCTTGCATATTGTCAGTCTCTTTCTCATATATATTAAAATTAATATCCCTCATGAATTTTGATGGCTCTTTTCCATCTCCAGTTTGGAATATGCAATGCTTTTCCACTGGCCACTTCAGAACTGGCTGTGGGGGCCCTGTAGATCACAGCCCTGCTGCAGCCATGCCCTGTTTTCCCCATCTACCCACCCGAGGATGCTGCCCCAGGCACATTGAGGGATTGGTCCTGGTGCCTTTGGGCACCCCTGACCTCACTGCTCCTGTGGCTGTTGTGGCCACTGCTCCTCTGACCAGGGCAAGACAGGAGCTCAGTTGCCATTGCTGGATCCCTTACATGATCAACTTCTTTTGCCTAATACTTCTCCGCAAATTGCTTGGGACTTTCTGCCCTGTGGTCTGTCATCACAGCCTGTGCTTGCTGGGCAAGGGTTGCTGGAAGTCTCTGCACAAATCCTGTATTTTTCTCCATTCAAATCCTGCAGTAAATCTTATCCACTTACCAAACTGAGAAGGCTAGCAAAGACATTGGACCATGGGGCTTTGTGTGAGTAGGAGACAGGTTGCTTCAGTATAAGGCAATGCCCCAGGCTCCTCGTCCCTCTCCAAGCACAAGATAAGATGCTCTGACAGAGCAGGGGTCCAACCTTCAAGTTCAGGGTGGTCACCCTCTGTACTCTCTGGTGTATGACAGGGTCCATCAGGAGGAGGGATGTAAGAGTTTTAAAATGTGCCCACATTATCTTCTTAATTGTCTCATAAAAAGCCTGAGCAGTGAGTGAATAGCATGGCACAAGTGATGCCAGGTTTACAGATGGAGGCTTGGCTGGCCGTAGACATTTGGAACAAGATGGACCAGATGTACAGGTGTATACTTTTTGTCCTTTATTCCCTGATCAAAGGGATAGCTTTGGTCATCAAAATCTTCAGATGTGGTTTCAGTTGGCAAACCTGACAACCAGTTAAGCACCCATCAGGCCTTTCCTGCTACCAGTTCAGTAATCCTAAATGATGGAAAAGATCATTTTTGAATGAACTAGGAGAACCAAAGAAAACCTAGAGAACCAGTTCACAGCAGCACCTACCTTAAATGGGCCTCCCGAAAGCTCTTGAGGTCGAGAGAATTGGCAGATGATTCTGTGAAGACATTGTCTTTCATATTTGAAAAACTATGACAGACAAATGAATTTCCAGAGGAATCCTAAACCCCAGCTTTAGAAAGAGCATCCTTTCAGAAAGCATCCCCTTCAAAATTCTATCAGCAGTCCTCTTTAAGAAAAGGATGCTAGCTTTGGAGAAGGCAAGAAGAGCAAATTAGAAGGAGTGAAAGAGTAAGCACTGGAATATTTCCCAGTGTTATGGAGTTTCCCTGCAAACTGACAGCCTCATTTATAAACCCTGGATTCTATTAGTTAGCACATGCATCTGCGCAGTTCGATTTGGAAGGAAGGTGGCATGGTAAAACATTTCTCTACTCAGGACACTTCTTCATAAAGAAGTGTCTTTAAGATATCTTCATAAAATGACTCTTATAGGAAGGGGAGCGAGGTTGCAGTACCTTAATGAATGGAATCACTCTGTTGTAGATCAGCCATGGAAATGAGAAACTCCATGCTTCACAATTGAAAACACAGAGATTTGAAAACTGTCTTATAATACCCTGGAAGCTGCACAATAAAACCTCAAGCTTTCAAGTGCCTTAGGAAACCCTCCAGTGAAACATCATAGAATTTATTAATGTTGTTGATCTACTCACTTATATGGCATTCTGCAAGACTGACCTGTTGGTCAGATCTTGAAATTAACTTTCTGCTGAGTTGCCCGTAGGGATTTTTGAATGGCATGTTCTGCTAGGCCACTGAGAAAAGCATGTGGCTTTCTTTTTTTTTGATAGTAGTATCATTTCTCTAGTTAATGGAAATGCACTTCTATAAAAAAAATAGCAGCTACTGAATTGATTGCACTGGAGACATATTACCTTTGTGTTCCCATAACATGGCTGACAATTGCGTAAAACAAATCATTTCCTCCTCAAGCTGTTGCTTTCTCTGTTTCACCATACCAGACAAAACTTATTAGCCAGCAGGAGGAATTTTGGCAATTTTGCCTTCTGCATTGTGCCAGATATGCTGACCTCAGTCAAAGGTAGCTGCCACTTGAAGTGCTGATGAAGACAAATGACAAGACAAAATGAATTTACAAATTGGCTACGTCCTTCCAGATCAGTTAGAGCATTTCTATTGGGAGATGCCTTGCTGTCTCCTCTGCTGAACCTCTGTGGTAGAGTTTCATGTCAAAACATTTAGAGCCCAGTGTTTTAATACTGGAACTTTTGTTACCCTCATTGCTTCCTGGTTCCACAGTATTTTCTGTGGAAACTGATTGGTTTTGTTGGACTTCAGTCTTGTGGTTCGAAGTTATTTGGATCAAGCTTTAAAGTGCCTATCTGAAAGTTCTGTAACCTCTATTCAGCAATGATACTTGAGTTTTCAGGACACTGGTAAGTTCATCCTTTTCTTCTAAGGAAGGATCAAATTCCTCTTGGACATGTGTCTAAACCTGGATCCCTCTGGAGATTCTTTTTTACTGTTTGATTTTCTCATCTCTTTAAAGCTGCAATTTTTTCCAGACCTCCTCTTTCTTTTTGGCAATACTCAGAGTCCTCTCAAATTCTTCAAAAGCAACTCTTCCAGATTTTTTTTCTGATTTCTTTATTCTTTACCTTTTGCAGTGGTATGTTCAATCTGAGTATGCAGCTAGGCTATCTCCTGCTTTTTCTTTTCCAGTGTTTCATGGATTTGCCTGTTTTTCTCTGCAAATAACATGTCCTTCTCTTGCTCAATTAAACTCTTTGCCTCACACAGCTGTGTAGTCAGCCGTTTAGTCTTCTCAGCCACATGAGCCTCTGTAGGTATAAGGGTTGATAGAGGTTCATGGCCAGTCAATGATTAAGGATGGTGATCCATCTACACCAGAGGTGTTATCAGGATCAAAAAGACCTGCCCCTGGTATCACAACCACCACCACAAGGAGCAAAACTGAATTATAGTTGTAGGCAATTCCCTTCTAAAGGGTAGAAAGGATTCAGTAAGCTGGACAGAACTTCCTCTAAGGGAGGGGTTTTGCCTTCCTGGGGCCTGGGTTACACACATGACTAGGAAACTTCCCAGTCTGATATAGCCCAGGGATTACTATCATTACTGCTCTTTCATGTGGGGAACAATGAAGTCACAACATTTAGTCCAAGGATGATTTAAGGGTCTTTTGGACCTTGGGACAAATGTACATGGAGCACAGGTTATTGTTTCCTCTATCCTTCCAGTTCTGGGCTGTGACGTTGGAAGAAACAGATGCACCCAGTCTATTAATTCTGGGGAGGGAGAGGATGACAATAGGATGGCCCACAGGCTCGCTGTCACCAGATAGGATTCACCTTTCTCAAAAGGGGAAAAGGGTCTTTACTTTAGCTGGTGACTAATTGACCTTTAAATGTACCTTCCAACTCAAGCTGTTCTAAGATTCTATGATTCTGTAATTTTTCAGTCTATCAGCTGATGAAGAACCAACACACAACGACAACTTCACAGGAGGGAGGACAAACAGAGCTGTCATAAAGCACAGCTGGTGATCAACACCCTTGAATTTGTAACTGAGGTGTGTCTGTGAAAATGCAGACCATTTCTGAGTCCTCAGAATACGAGAGCATAGGTCAGAACATAGATGTGAACAGAGGTAGATCCTGGGTAACTTGTCTGCCTGTCTCTGTTAGCCCCAGTGCAGCTGTGGGGAGGGCTGTGACATGAATTAGTCCTCCAGACAGCCCATTTTGACACACTTGTCCCTCTCTCCCACTAATATTTCCTGTCTCCTTGCTAAGCTGTTAAGAGAGACTGTGATGAAGATTCCTTTATTGCTGCTTCCCTGATCCCCAGTCTCAAATGGACTTTAACATGGAAGACAAACTGATGCTTGAGGTGTTGATTGCAAAAACATTCAAGCTCTTCTAGAAGTCACTGAAGCAGAAGAGCTGTCCCACCTGCAGGCAGATGAGGAACTGCCTCACGCAGAGTTACTGAGATGCAGTAAAAGGAAAATCATGGGAAGCAATCTGATTGGAAAGGGAGGAGGAGGTACGAGTCCCCAAGAGCAAAATAGGCCTGTCTTATTGCTTCCCAGAAAAAAAGATACAAGCATTTCCAGCACTAGAGAGCAAGATCTGAAACAGTCTGACTAACCTGAAAAGGCCCTGTAGCATTTTACATCCCTCAGAGCAGCCCAGTGCCCACATGCTGAAAGCTCCAGGAGGTCACTATGCCCCATCACAGGGCAGAAGAGTTTCTGGGTGTTCAGCCACCTACTCAAGAGAACAAACTTGACAGCATTTTCCCTTTTGACCTGATACCATGAAAGGCCTTAATCAGGTACCTGGCCTGGGTTTGTGCAACACTTAAATAAATACCTACAGTATTCTAAAGCAAGAAAGGCACTCTCCTGCCTTTTAAAACAGAAACTTTTCGGTATACACATATAGCTCTCAGGATTTCCAAATATTTAATCCATTTTCTTCACAGTACCCATGAATAGTAAGAAGAATGGGTTAGTCTTTTGTATTCTAGATTTCTCAAATTTATGCATCTCTTCTTTTAATCTCTTGTTTGTATGGTATGGGATACAAAAAATGAGAGTGCTGAAACCTTTACAGAGTTCTGGATCAACATCACCTTACCCAAAGGCTAACCATCTAACTTTATCTGAAATCCCTATAAGGCAATGGGTCACTAGATCAGTAAGTGCTAAAATAGCAGAGAGGAGCTTAGCTTTATCAGTCACAAGATGATTGATCTGCAGACTTACCAGAAAAAGAAAGAGGAGAATTCCTTGCATTTTCTTGGGGCTCAGTGCTACACATGATTCCCACTGTGACTTTGGACAAATCACTACATTTTGTCTAATTTTGTTTATGTGAAAATAAACCAATAAAAGGAAACTGAGATGTGGCTTGTGAGAATTGCTAATGTTTCAAATTCTTTAGTGGAATATGGTATGTCAGTTTGAACCATTACTTATTAGTGAAGATGGTATTGGGTCATGCATTTACAAAAACTTAACTAAGAAAGACAATGGCTGTGGATCATCAATCAAAAGTTGACTTCAAGTTGGTTTTTCTGTTTGTTTGATTTTATCATCCAAGACAGAGGTGGTCAACTGCAAGGTTTTATGTTTGGGGATTTTTCCTTTTCTATGTGATCATGTATTTCATGGATAAAAGTATTGAATTTCTGTATTCATATATGTTATATGACAATTTCTACCTTTCTTTGTAACAATCAGCACACAACATTGCATTTACTCAGAAACCCTGACTAATGAAAAGTCCAGAGCCCATTAGAGAAGAATCCAAAGCAGGCAGGCAAGTTTTGATTTGCATGTCCCACGTACAGGTACTGGTACTTACCTGATACGATGTGAAAAATATGCATATAAACAGCTTTTTGTAGAAGTGAGACCATTTCTAGCAATACCTTAGAAAGATGAGCTCCTGATTACATTGCAGTAGCAAGTTTAAAAACCAAAACAGAAAGAGTGGTGCAGCACTGGGCCTTATCACCATAACCTTTCAGCAGGGAACAAGTGGGAGCAAAGAAGAAGGTGCAAAAGTGGCAACTCTTTGCCCTGTGGAGAGCATAGTGAAGGGGACTCTCTTTCCATAGAGACTTCAGGGCTGTAACACACCCCACTTTCCCCTAGCCACTAATACTGCACTTGGTCACAGAGCCTTGGGTTGGAGCAACTATTAGAGTCTTGGGCTGTGGGCATTCACTGAGCCACAGCTGCACAGGAGGTTTTCCATTGCCCCAACAAAGAATTCAGAAATCCAGGTACAGAAGCATCAATAAAAATCCTTCCAGGCCCCAACACAGTCTGCAAGGAAGGTCTGTGCATACACATCCCTGCAGGGGACAGAGCTAGGCATTGACCATCCTAGGAAACTCCATTTCAAACAATCCCTCTGCCAATGACACCAACAACATTCCAGCTCTCAAAAAGGCATATTAAATAGAAATTGCCAGCTTGTGCTTCCTGCAATATCAAAGGCAAGGGAGAGGTACCTCTGGGTGGTGGTGAACACCTCTCATGATCTTTTTTCCATGGCCCATGGAGCTGCAGCCCAACAGCCAGCTTTTGCACTGGAGTTATCCAATGGAGATGATCAGAGAGGGAGGGGGAAGAGTTGGAATGCAGCCTTTTGACCTGCAGTTCATGTAGGAAACAGGCACCATTGAGAGCACCTCCACAGCCAGGGCATCCCTGTGGCTTTGTTTTTCTGTACCTCTGTTAACCACAGACTTCTGGAGGATGGTGAGGCAGGCATAACTCCAGAGTGCAGCTCTGTCACAAACTTCAGTCCTGGACATTCAGGTTCAAGCCAGGGCCTAGAGAGAACTGTAAGACTTGAGTACAGGTCTCCCCTGCTCTTTTCTTCCTAGTCCCAACATTTCCCTCTACAGGAAGAGTGGCAGAACACTCTCCATTTCCAGGGTATGTGTGCCCTAGCTCAGCAAACTACACAAATAGCTGCTGCCCCTGGAGCCCTTCTGGGCACAGCTGCTCCAGTAGAGGTCTAGTGTCAAGGCAATGCTGCCAGGGGTGCTTGGGTACAAAAACACAGTAATTTCATGAGGGATATTAGTGATATTTACAGTGTGGGATCACAGTGGTGTTCAAAGAGTGCTCTGGAGATGGAGTGGCGTGGTTTCTTTCTGTAATGTGAGAGGTAGAGGACAAGGAGGGCAGCATGCTGGCTAAGGATCATCCTGGCACATGACTTCCAGACTAGAGCAGTCCTTGAGTCATAAGAAAGGGTGTGTCCTGAGTTCCATTTTCCCCATTGAAAGCTCTGAAGCAGGCACTGCTGAGAGTTGTCTCCAGGGTCCCCTGTTTCTGAGTCAGACACTTTAGCTGGCAGAACCTCTGCCTCAGCCACAGGGACCTCTCTCACAGAGGATGAGTGGGGCAAGAGAGTTCTGTAGAAGCCTTTCACTGTCTCCACAGCCCACTATCCTTTGAACAACTTACTCCTCAGGTGGAATCAAAGACAGGCATAGAGCTCCTGGGCAACACTTCAGAACTAGTGATTACAGCACAAGTTCAGGCTCAGGCTAACTGTGCAAATTCTGATGTTCAAGTTTCATCCCAATTTTCAGGTTTTCATGTTTTCAATGGAGTTTTATAGGTCCCTTTTTCTTTCCTGGGCAATTCTTTTCCCTCCTTCCTTCCTGCCTTCCTTCCTGCCTTCCTGCTTCCCACCCTCTTTCCTTTCCTCCCTCCATCCTGGGACTGTATTTGACCCTGGGTCCCCTCACTATATCTGATCTTAAAACCACTCACAGGCTCATCTCAGCCTGAGCTCAGTCTGTCCCTGTCTTCAGGAAGACACCAGTTTCCTGGGACTGGGACTGCCCCAGCTGCCCCTCAGCTGCCCTGGTACCTTGTGGAACAGTGGGAAAGTCCCACCTGCCATTCCCTGGTGCTCTTGCTACCCTTCCAGTCCTCAGAAGCCCCTTGCCTCTGCCACATCGTGACAAAGAGCTAAGAAAAGTACCTCTTTGTAGAAAATTATTTAAATCTGTGCCTGAATTGTTTTATAAACATAAAAGGTAAGGTTAGGATGTGTACTTGAACTTTATTACACAGCAAGCTTTCAGCAACATGAGGTTATGAAGCACCAAGACGTGAGCTTCAATTTAGGAAATAGTTCTACTCAACATTCCCCACTTCACACACTGGTCAGTCCTCCAGCATGGAAACAATAGTCTCAAAGTCCAGTTAGCTGATGACCAAGCAACTAAAAAACAACAACCAAAATGCTAAGCCACGTCAAAATCACTAGTGCCAAGTTTTTTCTAAGAAGATGGCATTCTGAGCTGAAGTTGGTGAGTGGTTAACTTGATTTTTTTTCACTGGAATAAGGATTTCATCAGGTATCTGACATGTGACATGGGACTGGGGAAATTCCTGGAAACTCATGGATTGTCTCTCTTCCATTTTCCTTGATCCATTCAAGGTCCACGCAAACATAGACCCAAACTGAAATCAGTGCAGCAGCACTGCTCACCTGTGAGCTATGGTCAGGAGAAAGGGGAACTCATCAGGGACACGGTTTGTTCATTGAGGGGATGACTCATTTACCTCAATCTACTAGCACAGATGCTTTAGCATACCTGTCATCCCTTAGGTGATCCATCTACCTCAAGGCCTTAGCTGCCTGAAGCTTCATTTCTGTGACTTGTGGTTTTCTTGAAAATATGCTTGGAAGCAAAACCACATTAAAAAGAAATATATAAAATGTCTGCATCCCCACAAAAGTAATTTCTCAGATATGGTGTTTTCATGGCCATTTATTATGAACAACTATGACAAAATTATATGGACGTTGGACACTAGTATACTAGTAGCAAAGTGAGGGGACATGATATCAGTATTTGTATATTTTTATTATAGTTCCATCTCAAGTCAGTAATTACTTAAACAAGGCTAGTGCTAGCTGATTTTCATTCCCTCAACTCACAAAAGATTTCAAGTTAGATTTATAGTGTACCTATAAATCTAATCACAAGTAGTAAAATGAGAGGTGCCATGGCTGAGAGGGGCTGTTATACTGAAAGAAAACTGGAAGTGCTATAGTTAATCTAGCTTTTTTCCTGAAGTGGGTGAGAATGATGCACAGTAATGGAGACAATGAAGACTTTATCAGACTGAGGTAACCAGAGGTAATTGCAGAACTTGCCACAAGCCTCTCAAAACTTGGAAACGAGGGACTCAGATATTCGATAAAACATTTTTCCAATATTTTTGACAAATCATGTGCTTGGATGAATATGGATTTTCAAGTTTCATACGTTTTAAACAGTCTGACCTTGACCAAATTAATTTACATCTCAGTTAAAAATGGTGGTGAGGAAACCTGGGTATTTGATGAGATGCTTTGAAACCAAATGCAAAACCTCAGTTGTTGTCAGGCTCAGTTACAATTCAGAGGGAAGCAGAACAGGAAGGATTCTTCTCCTGAAATACTCCTGGAGATTTCAGAATTCCTGTGGGAAATCTCAGTAAAGACTTCAAGATTATTTTTGCTTGCAGGATTTCAAACCCTATCTATTCTGAGCTTCATTCCTTTGCAGAAGAACAAAGGCTTATGTGATTCCAAGGCTAAGGGCTGTGCTGCATGCATACAGGCATATCAAACCTTTCCTTCCAAAGCATATCAATACCTCCTTGAAAGAAATGTGCACATCTGTGAACTCGCACAGATGTACCTCTCTTTGTTGCCCTCCACATGTGTTCAAACACTATGTAGAAATGCAACTAAAGTTTGTAAATTACTAATTTTTAATAATCTGTTCAAGCATCCTTCCAATCAAAGCCATCAAAGATTGCTTCACAGATACCAAAACTATTTTAAAAAGTATTTAAATATTAGGTGTCTTCTTAGTAAAAAAGGAATTTTGAGCATTGGATACCTAGAAAGAATCTGATTTTTTAGAAATTCCAAACCACAACTTTTAGGAAGACTAATGAGTTTCGGGATGAGTCAGTCAATTTCTTTTCTCCTAAAGTAGTTGTCGCAGTTTGGACAGGT
>VZRX01005089.1:29351-53823 GCA_013398075.1 Notiomystis cincta | reverse complement strand
TTACATCACACTGCCCCAAACCCAATATTTCAAAATATTGCTAATTTGGCGGGAAGGGGGGTTCACATTTCTTATTCCACGGGAGGCTCCCGCCTTTCTTGGTAAACACCTGTCCAAACCGTGACATGCACCTTTGTGCTCTTGATTTACCATCTGAGAAAGCGCCAAAGCAGGCAGTGACTGATATTAGAGTTGGCTGCAGAGCATAACCCCTAGACCATGGGCTCCCACTATGAATGGTGCCCTTCCACTGTCACTGCTGCATGTGACTAGCACGTTCCTAACCAGCTCTCCTTCAGAGGTGACTACTTAAGAAACAATCCTCTCCAAATCTAGGCTGTGGGACCTCTGCTTGCTTCAGTTAAGCATATAATTACACAGAGAACACACTTTGACTCATTGGCTCTGGCCCAAGGCAACACACAGGCAGTAAACAATGCTGCGGTAGGAGGTAAAACACATGTGAATAAGGTTTCCACTTTCAGCACCTTGTTTTGATGCTGTACTCATCCCTCCTTACCCACATGCTTCCCAGAATTACAATTTGTAACAGAAGCTCAGTTTAGCTGAGAAAGTTCAGCTATGGGCTTCTCCACATTCCAGGAGTAGCTGAGGTGTGAGGGAGGCAAAAAGACACTTAAGATCCTCCAATCTGGCAAAAATCTTCCTACCCTTTGACCAGATGTTGCAACATCTGGATATGCAGGAGTTACGGTGCAATCTTGAACAGGACAGCAGGATGACACAGATGTGGGACCTGTCTTTACCCTAAACACAGCATTACTGTCTTTCATAAATCCTTCCTTGGGCTGTAGCTTTGGCCAGCAGCAGATTCTGGCTGCCCTACACCCAGTCCCATCATGCAAGCAGTGTAAACCAGATTAGACTCCTGGATCCCCAGTCTGCAAAAGAACCCCACTTTTGATTTATGCACTTGAGATGTGCATGGGTAAAATGACCAGCCAGGGTGAGATAGGGAAGAGATCTTTGCATTAATTTTTTTGTCAGTGCGAACATTCCTCTGCCTTGGAAGACTGTGAGGTGCACAAACCTTGTGGTGCCCAGGACCACTTCAAAACAGTTACAGGAAAAGAAACTAAAATCCAGTTTCCCCATTACACGGAAAAGGGGAAAAACATACTTGAGAGGAGAAGGTCATAGAGATGGGAGGAAAAATTAGATTTATCCCCTGACTAGAGCCCACTCAACTGACCTGCACATTTGGCTTTTTATAAGATTGTCATCACCATCATCTTCTAATGGAAGGTGTCCCTGTCTCATGGCAAGGGGCGTGGAACTAGATAATTGTAAGGTCCCTTCCAGCCCAAACCATTCCATGAGTCTATGATATCTAAGTGCCTTAACATTATCCCTTCACAGAGGAAGTAGTTGAAGGTTCTTCCATTTATGTCACAGCACCATGCCCTCAGCACACTTGAGACAGAGCAGCTGAAGATACTGAGCCCACCCTCAGGTGGGGAAGAAGCCAAGGAGCATGGATCATTCTCTGTATTTCTCTAAGAGCAAACCAGATTTTTAAAAGAATCACATACTTCACCTCCTTTTACTTTTAATTACTGTTTGCAGGGTGCAACTCCCAGCAGCAGGACCTTGTGTCCAATGCCAGCATAGAGGGGCAAGGGTCACATTTACAAAGCCAGATGCTCAAAAAAAGCTGCCACTGCTGTCAGCTGGACTGAAATACTTCCATCTGCACTAATGGCCACTGAGTGAGCCCCAAAGAGCCTGGTGTGTGTTTCCCACCTTTAGCTTCATTGTGGATGTTTGCCTCCAGCCTGCTGTGCCTGTCAAGGATGGGGAGAGGCATTTTCTCTTTCATTTCCATTCCCATTAATACAGTTGTATTTTGTGAGGTGTTTGTTTACATGAGCCGTCTCGGTTCTCTCCTCTCAGGGGAGCCATTAATTTATCTGCTTTGCTTTTCATCAACGGGAGTTGACAGAGGGAGTTATGGGTTAACTGCTCTGTTTAGAGCGAGTGGCAGGTGCTGGTATCACTCAAACTAAATGAAAATATAAATATCTCTTAACCTACCCAAGAAATCAGCTTAAAACCCACAGTGTTTAGGTTCAACCTGTTTGTAAGCCTAATGACCCAACTCGGCACTGAACGTGTTTATTGACAGCTTGAAGGCTGGACTGCTCCAGACCCCAGCTACATACAATTATGGAAAGAAGATTTTTTAAATGCCTTAATCATAAAAGGCACTATGCTTATTATGCCTAAAAGGAGCCTAATTTTGGAGAAAAACCTGCTCCATCAAACCCAGGCCCCCTCAAGAGTCCATGGGGGCAAATCAGCAGCTCCCAAGGTCACAGGTTACATCTGAAAAAATTGCCAATGTGCTTTCTTACACATTTCTTCATAGTTTCATTTTGGCTCACCCTGAAAAGGAGATTTTCAAAAGACTCCAATTTCTTAATTTCATTCCTTTTTGTCCTCAGCACTGGCACTTTTGGAGACTGAAATATGATGCAGTGCAGCCCATACCATAAAAGTGAACATTAAAAGGTTTTGTACAGAGAGCTGAGCTTATAAAGCCCCATTTTACTCCCCGAGTTAAATGAATGGAAAATACTTCCAAGTAATTTAAAGGACTTTGGATCAGATGCACAGTTCACAAAAGCCATGGTGGTGTAAAACTTAATGCCAGTCAGGAGGTGACACAACAGATTCACTCCTTATTGATCAGAAATGTAGGGAGAAAATTAGTGATTTCTGGAATATCTTAAGATGTAGCTTATACAGAGCATGATTTCCAAAGCAGAAAGCTACAAAGTAGTAAGAAAGATCTATATTGTTTTTAAACAGTCATTTTTTTCCTACACAGGATATCAGCAATTGCTACTGAAATAAAAGGAAAGAAAAAAAAAGGAAGGGAGGAAAAATATGCTGGCTGCATTTAACTGGTTTGCTTACATCAGTTTCCAACTCTTCTTGAAAACGGTGTGGTAAAGACATGGTGGAGAGAATAAAGTCTCAACAGAAATTCCAATTAAGAGCAAAGAAACTTTGCTCTGTAAGCAAGAAGGAGGAGTAGATGAGCTGCGGCCATGGATCAAGTGGTTTCAGCAAGGCAGTTTCCATGAAGCAGCAGCAGCTCTCTTGTCAAGGAATGGAGCAATACCATCTCTGGTACCAGCAATACCAGAGTCACAAAATGTACACCTGCCCATGGATGGTAGAGGCTAGTGCTGGAAAAGTTGTACTAGAACAGTTATTAGAACCCGCCTGTTCTATTGCTTGAAAACTGGTTAGAAATACAGATTTTTAGGTCAGGCAAGTTATGCATGCGTGACCTAAAGTGGAAACAGCTCCATCTGCCAACTTAGATGATAGAAAAGAGTATCCCAATCTGTTTTCCCCAGTGTATGGCCTCTTGCCTGAGCCTTGCATCTGATTGTGAAACACCCCTACAAAACCAGATTGATATTAATCTAGCTCAATTAAAGTTGGGGTAGGCTACAAAAATAAAAAGGTAATGCTTTGGCAGATAAAGGCTCTTTTTCTTTTAATTTCCAGGCAGTTTCCCTGATCTGCTTATAGTGTGGTTTTATGAACAGCTGCATCAGGATCCCCAAGGAGGCAGGAAGCAGCAGGGTGGCTGAGCCCTAGCAGGAGGGAACATCTCAAGCAGGGTTTGTCATCAGAAACATTGAAACAGGGAACCATTCCTCTACTGAGGTTGACATTTTCAAACCCAGGAGCCTGAACTTTGGTGAAAACAAACTTGTGTTTAAAGGATTCTTGGCAATTGGATTTTCTGCAGATTTCTGCATCCAACAGATGCAAGCATTGATCCAGCTTCACTTGGGCAGTGATATGTACGATGAGACATTTGGCTTCAGGAGCGTATGACTGAGGATGTTGCTGTCTCCTCTGTCTCCATCTGTACTGCTTCCTTTAGAGACGTAATTAATAATAAATTAACATTTGTATACTGCCTTGAAAATTGTGAGCTTAAATATAGGTTTTTATTAGCTCATATCCTGGCAAAATATTTCTTTCATACAAATTACTTTTTGTAATTGAATTATCCCTTGCGATTTTTAAAACTTACAAAGTGGTTGGACCTCAGCTATTTATCATTCTTCTCTGCAAGAGTTTGCCAAGGTAGGAAGGAAATTGGTAGAAAATTTATTGCAAAAAAGTAGATAAGCATTTTACTTTAGGGTTCTTTTATGTCCATGATTCCAACGAGCCTAATAATCTTTGCAAATCATTAGCATGTTACAGCCCAGAATCCATCCTAAAACTGCATGATCTCACCTCATAAGTTTCTTGTTAGACTCCTAGACTCTCTCAGACATCTTCTTAATAGTGATATGTCTCATAAATTATTTATTGAAATGACATGCTTAAAAGCATCAAAAAAGACCTTTTACTTGGCTGTGAAACAGCTGAGAATGGTTATATCTGTTTTTCATAAAATGAGTGCAAAAGGTTAAATGCTTTGTCCAGGATCACACAATAAATTAATGGTGCAGCACAGCATAAGAGAAGCTGGTGCTGTTTCCCAGAGTCTTGCTTCTCAGCAGTAGACATAACTATCTGTTCAACTCAGGAATTGTTGCATGGCCCAGAATGAAGATGGTTTACTTAATGCTGAAACCCATGGCCTCCATCTCTTAAATTCTCTATTCTTTTGACACTGGTGAAGCTGGCAGCCTTGGTGCTTTGGGTGGGCTTAGTTGTTTTTTATCATTTTCCAGAATATTGGCTTTCCAGAGATAGTCACCTATGACTTCACATGAAATATTCAGAATTCAGGGATAGCCAGTGAATAAGACTCAATGTGTTTTCCCATTTCTCAGTCAAATGATGGAGCCTGTTACTGAGTTTTGCTTTATTATCTTTTACTTCCTAAGGCATATAAAAGATTGTGTGTGTTGCATCTGTTTGAAACAAATAGTAATAATTAACATTTATATAGCACTTTCTGCTTTTTAAGCACTGTGCAAACACTAATTACTCTTGGTTTAGTGTAAACTAATGTAATCCCACTCTGTTTTGCAATCTATTTGCATCTTTTGTTGACTGAGAGCTAGTTCAATTACTTCTAATCTTTGGTCTAGCTAGTCATTAAAGGTATGACTAAGAAGAGCCATTTACATCTTAAATTGCTTTCTCCCCTCCCCAGCTCCTTCATTTGCTTTTTCCTTTTCTTCCCACAATGTCTTTTTGCTGAATATTCTTTAGGTTGAATTCCTTAGCATGGCAGTTCTTTTTCTTCAGCCAAAGAGTAGGCCTTTCCACTTGTTTTATTAAACGTTATAAAAACCTGTTCTTAAAAGAAAGATTTAATAAGTCGTTCTGTTTTGCCACAGAAAGTCAAATACAGGATGTTTTCCTATGGCAAACCAGAAGATTCATAACTTAGTAACTAAACTAGTGATCTTAATACCAACAGTGCAGAATTTATTTTTCAGTTTGGTCTTGGATAAACCACTTAATCTCTTATCTATCATTTTATCAACTGAAAGATGATTTGATTTCATGATTACTGGCACAGAATCCAAGAACTCCAGTAAACAAGCTTCTGATGTGCAAACAGGAGCTGAGGTTTGTGTAGTCTGTGCCACTGACTTCCTGAATTATTTGGTCATGTAACCTCCTTTCTGACAGTCTGTTGTGCCCGTAACATGGGGGAGACAAAAATGTGCTTCTCTGGAGGCTAAATCAGTAAGAAATCTGAGGTTTTGCCATGTGCTAAAAAAAAGTAAGTAAAAATAAATCCTGCTGTTATTCTGGTATCTTTAGGCAAGTAGAAAAACAGCATTTTGAAAGAATAGAATTAATGTAATGTTTGATATTTTTACCTCTACTACAGTATCAGTTACCATTACCTTTTAAGATCCTTCCTTCATGCACCTTTCAGTTGAGTGGCATTTGTACACCTGGAAGAGTGTATTGATGTCTATTTTAGAAGGTCATTGAATCATAGAATCATTGAAGAGTTTAGGTTGGAAGGGACCTTAAAGATCATCTAGTGATTAGGGACACCTTCCAGTAGTCTAAGTTGCTCAAAGCCCCAACCTGGTCTTGAACACTGCCAAGGATGGGGCATCCATGTCTTCTCTGGGCAACCTGTGCCACTGCCTCACCACCCTCACAGGGAAGAATTTCTTCCTGATATGTAACCTAATCCTACTTTTTGTCAGTCCAAAGTCATTCCCCCTTGTCCTATCACTCGATGCCCTTGTCAAATTACCTTCTCTAGCCCCTTTAGGTGCTGGAAGGTGCTGGAAGGTCTCCCTAGAGCCTTTTCTCCATACCTCTGTACATATAGCACTAGGTTGCAACCCAGCAATCAGGTGTAAATCCTCTTGCATGTGCTTAAACTCCTTCTTAGTGGTGATACCCCTCCTTGTTATCCCAATGAAGGGGCTCTTTGCTTCAGAAAAAAAAAAAACCAAACACTTTTTAATTTACTATTCTTCCTTCTCTACTTTTTTCCCCATAGGCATTTTACCTAAGAAAAATATACTTCTTACTGCATAAGCTTATTGTGTCATTTAAAGTGAAGCTCTGGACACAGCAGGGTTTACACTGATTAATCAATCCCTAGGATCTCTCAATGCACTCTGATTATCTCACAGAGAAGTCCTAAAATGAATCAATTCATGGGCCTTTGCAGTGTTTTTTACAGATAATTCATATTTTAATAAACTTAGTTTGAAGTTCAACCCTTGAGGGAATTTTATCAGAAAAAGAAAACAGGTTGGTTTCTCTCCCTGCTGAAGGAAGGCAAGGAGAGATTACCCAGTACCACAGCATCTCTGACAAGAGCAGGGACATTTTTACACGTGATACTGTAGTTAAGACAAGGACAGGTTGGCCTTGAGACTAATCCTGCAGGAGTTTTCTGTGTTAGTTACTTGAATTCAAGTAACTGGATAAGATACTTGCCTTTACCTGCAGAAGAGGGATGATAATACTTTTTCCCTATGCTGTGTGTCCTGCTTGATTAGGTGAGAGCTTCCCTCTGCTGCAGGAGGTTTTTCTTATTGTTCTGCAGTGTTTATATAATTAGTCTTAATAAATAGATAGATAGACAAAAAAATCTTTCAGTAGCAATACTTTTTGAGCATAATTCCTCCAAATTCAGTTGAGCCTATGGCATTCCCTGCTATTCAGTGGCAGCAGTGAAAGCCAGTGCTGGCCAAAACTATTTTTCTGTTGTTTTCACAGTCAAACCAATGGCAAAAAGGATGACAAATTAAGATCTTGTAAGTTTTACACTACAGGTCTACTTCAGTTCAAGCTGTCACCCTGTGAGCTGCTCAGACCCCAGGCTGCCTCTGAAAGGTGTAGAACAGAGGATGCTCTGAACTCTGTGTCAAGCAGGAGGTGCACACCAACATTATACATTCACAGAGGAATATGGATACAGGGTAGTGGCTGCGGGCAGAAAAGGCCAGACATACGTTCTTTCCTGAAAGAGTCCCAGCCTCCTTTCAGCTCTTTTCTGTGGCACTAGAAATAATGTGTAATACCAAAAAGATATGTCTGAGAGTGGATATGGGTTCAGGGCTTCTTTTCTTATGGAAAAGGCTGAGGGTTCATCAATGTTCCCATGAAAGACAAGACTGTAAACAGTGACTTTAAATAAGACAAGTACTTCTGCAATCACACTGGGGGACTGCACACAGGATGTTGCAAAGGCCAAAAGTATTTCAGAGTCAAATGGGATTAGGCAAACTCTCAGAGGACAAGTTCATGAGGGACTGTCACTCCCAGTGGTCCTGCAAAGAAATTTGCTGAAGTGGAGGAAGGGGAAGGACCAACCGTGATCCTTAAATCACCATTCACAACCTCTGTCCCTTTCTTCTCTTCCAAACTGACTGCATCCAATTCATACAGGGGTAATAAAGATGGGGAATTTCCTTGTTCCATTTATTGACAGAGAAGCAGGGATACAGAGATAGTGTATCAAACATGGGAATTCACTTAACTAATTGTGGAATGAAGAGGTTGAATGGCACAAGGTGTGCATGGGAATTGTCTTGGGATTCTTATAACACAATTTAATTACAAAGGCTTCCTGTAGGCCATGACAGAACACTGAGAATTAGACACAAAGCTTACTGGGTACAAGGCTTAACACCCTGAGTGAGCCCTGTACCTGCCTTTTCTTATTGTCTGAGAGATGAGAGAGGGGAATTGTAGGTGCACCATCCCTGGAAGTGTTCATGGACAGGTTGGAAAGGGTTTTGAGTAACGTGGTCTAGTGAAAGGTGTCCTTGCCCATGGCAGGGAATTAAAACTAGGTGATCTTTAAGGTCCCTCCCAACACAAAGCCACCTTCTTTGTTGTCACAGAATTCATTCTACAGTTCTGTGACTAGAATCAATCAAATTTTTTTTTTGTTAAAACAAACAAAAACCAAAACCCAGAGTGTGGGTTTTTTTTTTCTGGAAGAAAAAGGGAAAATACTCCCAAACAGATTGAGAAAGGCTATGCCAAGGGCTTTCACCTAGGGTGCTTGAGACATATTCACAACTTCATCCTGTTTGACTCAGGTTAAAGATATAAATTTTAGCTTCCTGTGTTCCAGATAAGAACCCAAGTTAGCAAAAGATAGGTGATGGAGAAATAATGGGAAAGCTTTCAGTGGCTATCTGCATTTTGCCTCACCAGTTCTTTGTCACTCTGAGATTTGCTGATAAATGGGCTGGTTTCACATGGGGTTTGGATGTGAGGCACATCATACACACATACCTTGAGTCTAACATAGAGAGTTAGGAAGAAATTGTAGCCTGAACATAAAACAGTGTACATGGTCAAGCTGTCTCTTTTGGCATTTATTGTTTAAATGCCATTATGCACTCTCTGTTAAATTGAGGTTCTGAAGAAAACCCACTTCATCCAAGAATGGCTAATAGATGGGTAGTGAGAATTTCAGTATAAAACTAAGATTTTTTCCAAAGTAATTTCCATTTAGGCATAAGCCAGAATAGGTTTCTGATGGCTGCAACTGCAAACTGCTTATACTTGTCAAAAATTATTCAAAAGAATTTTTAACTTTAGGCCCTAAAATCTTCCCCTGGCAGAGGTTAAGGGCTCCAGCCCGTGTTAGAAGACGTAGGGGGTTGCAAACCAGAAACAATTGAGATAATTGCATTCCAGCCTCCTTCATGTTTTCCCACCACTACTGTTTCAAGCTTTCCTGGGCCTCCGATTTAAAGCAGTTTTAGATTTATTCATGAAAAGGTCACAAATCACATCTTTTGGACAAAGCATTACCAACTGCCTAGCGAGTGTCTTACCAGTAGAAGAAAGGCTTAGTAGTTGAGACCAGAAAAGGGAGGTTTTGTTACTTACTTTGAGTACTGGGTAGAAGCCAAGCAGTATTAATTCAAGTCTTCATTCTCCTCTCTTGTGCCTGCTTTCCTTAAGTCTTTGCCAAAAATGTGAGAGGATGTTATACCTATAGATTAATTTATTTCCTACAAAGACCTTGTGGGATTTGAACCTCTGTTATAAATCTGAAGCTCAAAGTTTAATAAAAAACACAGGAATCCTTTATTTTATAGAAGAATCTCCCGGAAACCTGGTAAATGGCATCCCACTTTTTAAGCCACAGTAGTGTATTTGCTAAGATCAGATCATTGCTGACTTTGACCACCAGGCAATACAAATTTGATTTGAATAACCCCTGAGTACGTGCCTAAGTATTTGCTGAATGCATTCACCACTGCATTTATACCAGGATTGTGCTTTAGATGAGATGCAGTGGGAGGCAATATCTCAGACAGTTTTCAACAAGTGAAAATGACCAAATAAGATTTCTCAGGTTCAACATTTTGTGTAAAGAAGGCCAAGTTTTTTCATGGTCAGGTTGTATGGGGCTCTAAAATAGCTTGAAATAGTACATGGCATCCCTGTCTGTGACAGTGGGGTTGGAACTAGATGATCTTTAAAGTTCCCTCCAACACAAGCCTTTCACTGAGGCTATGAAATCAGAATAAGAAGCCTTGAATAAGGCATTTGCATCCTCATGGAAGTGTAGTGGGACTATCACAGTGGACTGCATTCTTTCAAATAGGATGTAAAATACCAGGTGATGGCTTAAGGTGGTGTAGAATATTAATAACCACAGATGGAATGTCATTTAACGATCTGAACTCACAACTTGTTTGATTGCAGATTAGGATCCTGAGTTGGAGTTATTTTTCTAAATAACTTTGCTAGTTTGCCCCCAGTACCTGTGGGTGTCTTTGAGAAGATTAATACACAAGGTGAAAATCTGTCTCCCTTTTGACTCTGATTGGGGTTTTCATCACTCACCATGGGATTTCACTGGTCAGACACAACTGCAGTTGTCCATGCTCCACAGTCCTTCTGACTGAAGGACACTAGCAAACATGAAAGAGCATCTTGTTAATAATACCTGAGGTTTATGCTGCTATTCTCCAACAAAGATTTCAGACATGCATTGGACACAATTTTTTTTAATTAATAATTCTACTATGATTATGTGATTTGGTTCTCAAAGAAATCCAAGGCTCAGTATCAGACTCAGCCTTGGAGACCAAGTTGCTGCCCTCAGTTGTGTTGTTTTCTTCTTGAACCACCTTAAACAATTCACTTTGACTTCCCGTGGCTCATCTCTTCCTCTATAAAGTGAAGGAAAGGGTACTTGCTCACTACTTACCAGCTTTAGGTCTTACTTAATGATTCGATTTGTGGAGCCCAAAGGAGGGAATATAAAATTAAGCTTGCTGCTCAGCATCCTATGGCTGTGCTCATTGCACAAAGGGCAGCAGCAATAAAAAATAGGGAAAAATATTGCCCTAAGCAGTGAAAAGAGATCGAGTTCAAGAAGGCAAAAAGCATGCCCTACCAAGTAAGATGATGCCATTTCTGCAAAGGTAGTTTTGCAGAGGAAAACAAAGGACTGTGAAAAGTAGTCCTTTTGCTTCCTTCAGCGCAAAGGTGGAGATGGAATCAACTCATGTTCATGTTTTCTTGCAGACAAGATATTTCACTCTTCCAGCTTCCTCATCACCCTGTTGCCGTAACTATATGGGAAGTACATAAAGCTTATCTGTATTGTTTAAACCCTCACATTTTGACAGAAAATTGGATGATATGACATGCTGCCTCCCAGAACAGGTGCTGTCTATCACCTTGCTGCTAATCTCTGTGATTAGTGACCTGCAATGTAAGTCAGCTATCAAAGACCACCTGTCCTTTTTGCTGCAAGCGCCTCCTAGCATATCGCTTTGTGGTGTCACACTCCCTTGTCTGGTTTTTGATTGATTCAAGTTTGTCTTTTGGGCAGTGACTCAGAAAATAAATCATCCCCCTTGCCATTCATTGTGTGAGATTCTGCAGCACAAAGCTGGTGTGGTTAATCAAAGCTCCAAAGAGCAACAAAACCCAACAGAACTGAGAATGAGGAGGAGAGATATAAAGGATAAAACATCATAAAAAGGATTGTTTGGGAGCCAACCAAAGCAAAAGCAAAATAAAAAGAGCTGCAAATAAGCGTTGCGTTTGCTGCACTACTGCACCAGACAGAAAGCTGATTTTTCTGTTCTGCTCCCTGACATATATGCAAGGATGGGAGAAGAATCTCACATTTCTGAAGATTATAACTGTATAAAGGAATCTGATTTTATAGGCTTTTACATGTAAGGAACCCTTTCTGGGGTCACTGGGATTTTTCTGAGTAGAATAAGTAAAGACAGAAGGATGCTTCCATTGTGAATTGTACTCCAGACCAGTTTGTGGTCCAGCTGGAGTTGCATACACAGAGGGCTGCCAAAAATAGGAATGGCTATTGCAACTAATTGGCCTTAAAATAAAATTTAAAAAGAAAAAAAGGAGAAATTTGATCTGTTATGCAGACAGCAATATGATGAAAGAATCAAACAGAACTAGAAACACTGCATTGTAGGAGAAGAAAGCCCTTTCCAAATATAAATGATTCAGAGCAGGAGGGTTTCATGCTTTTATGGATGGAAAAGGAACACAGAGATAGAAAGGTCCATATTAGAAAGCGCAGTTTTTTACATCCGGTCCAGCAAGTTTATGGAAGCTTTTAAAATTATGAGGAGCAATCATGAGCTAAAGACGGAAAGAAACTGGTGGTTGAGTATGTAACTGAGACGAGTGTGATTCTTTGTATTCGTTGTGTGCCAGAGAAGTCAGGGAAAATGTGAGGTGTTGATGGCACTGATGAAATTGTAGCAGAGGTAAAATCTAGACATGAGGAGTAGCAGATAAAAAATAATAATCTACCACAGAAAAACTGTGAGGCAAACTCTCTGACAACGCAACTCCATGGAAAGTAAGGTATCTAAACCGTCTGGGAATTGGGCCATAAAACACATGACAAGAACTGCATGTCCATGGAGAAGTGCTGGAAACTTACTTAAGTCAGGTAAATGCAACAGTTTGGTCTTTAAAAAATAACTTTTTAAAAAAAGATCTTTATTGTCCTTTATGGAGGTAACCTTTCTGTTTGGAAAGTCAAGCCAAGTTGTGAGGGAGAGAGAAATAAAAAGTTGAGAAGAGTTAAATTTATAAAGACGTGAATGAGTTGAGAATAGAAACACTGTTACAGAGGAATGTGCATATGAATGGTGCAAATTTACAGGTCTATTTTTGATGAACTGTAGGAGAATTTTCAGTTTTTCTGCACCTTTCAGTACAAAAAGAAAACCCTTCATCTGGTGGGAATTCAGTCAATTTCCTCATGGTTTTTTGTCATTTCCTAAGTTGCAAGGTTGCTAATGGTAATTACAGACCCTGTTTGTACCTTGTGGCTCTAGCAGTGCAAAAAGGTTTTCTTGGCACATGTTCCTCTCCTGCTAGCGGGTTTTTAAATGACCAGCCCTAGGCTGGAATTGCTACAATGGCTGGGAGCAGATAGAAGCCACCTTTCCTCATTTCTTTCTTAGAGAGTAACCACTTCTCGCTCACATTGTGCTATCTCAGTCCCCCATAACAATAAACCACAATTTCAGTGTTATTAAGGTGGCTCTCAATACAGGGCTTTTGTGAAGGAGCCTGTTTTAAGGTGTTTTATTCAAAAGTATAACAAACTTGCTCCTTCTAAGGTTTTCAAACAGAGATGTTATAAAGGAGACAAATGGATTCAATAACAACTGTAAAAAAAGTCACAATTTTTCAAGCCAAAAAAAGTGCTTTTTTTCTAAAAGGGGAGATGACAGTACCCTGAAAGGCAATCAGATGCTCTATTTCTTTCNGTGTTTTATTCAAAAGTATAACAAACTTGCTCCTTCTAAGGTTTTCAAACAGAGATGTTATAAAGGAGACAAATGGATTCAATAACAACTGTAAAAAAAGTCACAATTTTTCAAGCCAAAAAAAGTGCTTTTTTTCTAAAAGGGGAGATGACAGTACCCTGAAAGGCAATCAGATGCTCTATTTCTTTCTTTTTTTTCCTGTGTGAAAGCATCAATATGTTTGATTCAATGCAAGAAAAAATCTACAAATATTTGGTCGATCTTTTACATGCTGCTATTGTTCCTTAGCACAACACAATCTCCTTCACTATTGCTTCTACATTCAGGCCTTAGTTTTGTACCCTTCCTCTGCAATACATTTACTGTGTGTCAGTTTTGGCCAGTGAGTAATACCATTTGCATTCACTGTATTGCATTTACATGAATGAAGTTAAGTCAAAAAGTCCAGTAGGTTCAAAAACATGTTTAAAATCAAAGTGGTGCTCAAATCTCTGTGGATGACTTAGGTAAAACTCATTATAAGACACTCCTCCTTTTCCCTTTCCCCATCCTCCCTTAGTTCAATAGTTTCTATGCATTTTGTTGACAAACAGAAAGTATGAATTTGGTCTGCCACTGTCCTTGGAAGAGACTGGGAGACAACGGAATTTTTTTAATTTTTATAGTAGTGTCTTAATTTCCAGGAAGAACGCTGCAGAAACCATACAAGGTCTTAGAATTGGAGTCTGTCATTGCAAAATTGGAGATTTAAGGGACAAAACACAGTGAGCAGTTTTAGCACAATCAGAATTGCAGAAATAGCAGTGTGACATGGTTTAACCCCATGAGAGTCCCAGGAGTGTAACCCTGCTCTTCTTTGCCAGTTTATCTCACAGCTCTCCTGCAGTTCTTTCTTCCTCCTGCAGTCTCTCTTCAATTCCTGTATTTTTTTAATTGTGCTTGTGCCAGGTAGCTTTTAAAGTAAGGAATTAATAATAAAATGTTGTTTTCAGTATTACTCTTATGATTTGTAAGTTATCAGAATCTGTACTAGGAGTGTTCCATCCTTTACACGCTCAGTTTTAAAACCCACAAATGCTATGTTACACCACACTCCTTTAAACTGACCTACAAAGCTCACAGCACATCCATCCTTAACTACTGTACCATAGCTGTGTGAGGGCAGGTGCAGATTAGGTATTAGGAATAAATTCTTTACTGTGAAGGTGGTGAGGCTCTGGCACTTCCCAGAGAAGCTGTGGATGCCCCATACCTGGAAGTGTTCAAGGCCAGGTTGGATGGAGCTCTGAGCAACCTGAACTAGTGAAAGGTGTCCCTGCCCATGGCAGGGGGTTGGAACTAGATGATCTTCAAGGTCCTTTTCAACCTAAACCATTCTAGGATTCTCTGATTCCCTGAAATCTAGGGCACAGCATCTGAAGCAAGGCTAGGATGTGAGTCATGGAGGAGTACGGTTTCATTAGTATATTCAGGGTTTAGCTTTTCAAGAAATGCCAACCGAATGTGATTCAGACCTTGCCATACATTTCCTTATGTATTTACTGTGAAAAAGACCAAGAATTGATAGGTGCTATCTGAACCTTTTGCTTTCTGTTTTTAAATGCTGATGGTAAACAACCATATCATGGGGCTGCATTTAGAGACTCAACTTCTGTTCTTTAGTGGCCAGGAGGACTAAGAACGTCAGTCCATAACTTCAGATTTTCCGTGTTTGGTTGTGAATTTTATCGTTATTTTTCCTCATAAACCAGTTTAAATATTAAAAAACATGTTTTACCATCTTGGTGCAAGTAATTGCCTTTATTTTTTCGATGACTTCTGTCACGTTTAATAAACTTGAAGTAAAAATACCGTTTATTTATTATTTTGACAAAAATACCTTTAATACATTTTATATCTGATATCTGTTTTTTCTGTGTGCAGATATGTATGCTTGCATTGCAGTGCATATATACATTGGTTTTTCCACAGAAATAAATCCCAGGCCATGTTGTTACATGAAGCAGAACACTGTCATTTATTTACACTTTCTCAGCTCTGCTTAAGTTCTAATAAATTTCCAGCTGAGTAAAGATGAGCCCTCTGAAAAGGAAGACATTTTATGCAATTTCCATCCACATCTCAGTCTTTCATTCTTCCTTTCTCCCTCTCCCTTCCCACTTGCCTTCTTATACCATCTCAGTCTTTTGTTCATATGTTCTAACCTCATTGTCTATAGAAACACTTTGAAAACCACAGGAGGGCATTTTTCCAAAGTCGTCCAGTTGCCGAAATAGAGACATTTCAGCATTACCTGATTTCCCAGAGATTAAGTGACTGATAAATACATGCCTCCTCGAGTTGTCTGAATCACTTCCCATGGAAAAAAGACACACAATATCACAATTAGTTTCAAAACCCCAAGTGCATGCCCATTTAGACAGATGCAGGTTGCTGCGTGTATGTATCCTGTTAGCAGTGGCAATTATTAAATGAGTCACACATAATTGAGACTTTGTTTTTATTGGTAATTGTTCTAAGAGGGATTTTCTGCAATCCATTAAGTAACATCCCTTTTCTTCAGTGCAAGAATGTATAAAGAAGGCAAATTAGCCGTTGAGTGCCCAAGGGCATGATTTTTATTTTTATTCTCTCTTTCAGGTTATTCCGATCTGACCACCCCACGAACATCATTATTTTAATGTTGAATACTCAGACAAGGGTGCCATGGATGTAAAAGAAAGGAAACCCTATCGATCTCTGACTCGGCGCCGCGACACCGAGCGCCGCTACACCAGCTCTTCGGCCGAGAGTGAGGACAGCAAGGCACCCCAGAAGTCCTACAGCTCCAGCGAGACCCTGAAGGCTTATGATCAAGACTCCAGGCTGACCTACAGCAACCGGGTCAAAGACATGGTGCACCAGGAGGCCGATGAATTCTGCCGAGCAGGTGGGTACTTGTCAGCAGCTGCAGCTGTAAGCACTGTGAGGGAGTCAGCCGAGAGCTGCAGCTGGGTGGGAGGCTACCTTTGAAAGACTCTGAGGCCAAAAGCAACATGCAAGAGAGAGATTTAAAGAGAGCAGCAGGGATCATCTTCATTGTATTGCACAGACACTTCATTGTGCAGCCCAGTGTCCTTAAGTGGCGTAGCCATACCCCATGCTCATTAGTACTTACTAAGACACACTTTCTATGTCTTAGTCTTTCTGTCTCCAACAGCACTTTGCCACTTCCCACCGTGAGACTAGACCCCCTGTGCCCATGCTGTAGGGTACTGATGTGGCATGGAAAGTTTCTGCCTGCTCAGGAGACTTTTCACTGTGTCTTGTGTCTGCTCTGTCATGAAGGAAATCAACGAGGATGCTGAGGCAGAAGATAATGAGGGGAGAGTGTCACTGTCTGCATTGTCCTTGTGCTCTACAGCAAAACCCAAGAACCCTGGAAGAAAGGAGGCCACTGAGCTCCTTCTTAGTATTGTACATGGCCTGCAGGCTTTAGGTTTGCCCTGGGGACATGCTCCAATATTAGAGGAGTAAGGAACCACTTCAGGACTTACAGGAGCACATTTAGTGAGTCCGAGTCACAGTATCTATGAAGACATGGAGTTTCAAGAGTTACTACGGTTCTAACAGTCCACAGTTCTAATAGAGATTCCAGATATTCTCTTTTTAATTGCTATCCTGAGTCAGTGCAGTTACATTTTCACTGCCGTTGTTGCCTACATGAGGGTAGATTTCTGGCCTCTGATATAAGACTCATCTTCATTTTTCTGTACAGATGCAGTTCAGATTCCAACCAGGACTTCACACAAATTGTTTTTAGAAGTCCATCAAGAAAAGCATAAAATGGCAAAGTGAGTCAAATAGAGTAGGCAGCATTCCAGAAAATGAGCATGAACTAGCCAACCCAGAGTACTCTGAGCACATCCTCTGCAATTTAGAGAAGCTGATTCCTAAAAAGGAATGCATATAATTGCACTCATTAAACTTGGGGGCTGCTTTATTTCACTCCTCAAAAAATCATGCACTTGTGGTTTTGGTGCAAGGCTCATCTTCAAGGCACACACAGGCAAAATGATTTGCAGAAGTATCTTCGTGCATATGGCTTTGGTGTTTGAGTTTCAGGATAGCTGCAACAGGCAATAATCAACAAAAGGGCCAATAGTTGTTGTAAGTAACACTGTGACATCATAAAAGCAGTTCCCCTCTTAGCAATTCTGAAATACTTCATCCCCTCTAAGGAATGTATGACATTATAAAGAAAAGGAGACTTTTTAGGTCATTGCATTTGCTTACTTCATACAATATGGTCACCATGCAGGATAGATGTGAATTAGTCCAGGTCAGTGATTTTCAACTTGGAGGTCCATGAGGCTATACAGGTCCACAGACTTCTCCTAAGAAGTCCACAAAAGATTACTTTTCTTCAAAATCCAGTCTGTTGATAGGGAATATAAATTTTCTATACACAAGTTCATACTTCTCTAGGAAATTTTTGGAGAGTATTGAGAAACAATAAAAATGACTGGTCTAAGTCACTGAAATTAATTGAGAAGTTAAAATTAACCATGTCAGAGCACTAGTTCTGCTTCTGATATAACCCTCACATATATGGCTCAATTTAAAGCTTTCTCCCAGTTTATCCTGAGGGTCCCAAAACTGGCCTGAAGAGTGTTAACAATAATCCCAGACTTTCTGTGCTGCATTTTCCACTGGCAGTAGGCCATGAATGGACCTCACTTTGTGATGCTGCTTGGCTTCAGGCCAATTGAAACCAAGACTTATTAGCCTGCTTGACATCAACAAGGCAAAGTGAATTTCTCTTCTGCTTTGGTTTGGAAGGCAGAGGAGGGAAACATTTCAAATTGACCAAATAAATTCAGTAAATAAACAAGTCAGCATTTAAATGGTTTTAGCTAGAGTGAGTGTCAGCAAATGTGCAAGTCAGCACAGGAGAAAATAGACCAGATCTGAATTAAAAAGTCTTGGATATTTATTATCTTCCTTTTATTGACTTGAGTTCTTCCAGCTTAAAAGGCAACAGTGAGCATAGAATATGAAAATCAATGCATCTGCTGCTGTTTATTGCAAATAAATTTGATTTTCAGTTAATTGTAGCAGTCATTTTTCATAATTTATGAGCTGCTGTTACTGGAGAACATTGGTCATGCTGCACATTGATGTGCCTGATGATGCTGAGTGTGGCTTGTTTCAGGGGAAGGTGGAACTCGCCATCAGTGACTCAAACTCACAAGGCAAACCAAAAGATGTTTCTCAGTACTCCACAAGGGATGGTTTAAAAAACCATGGCCTTACACATAAATCAAAACTAGAAGAGAAGAGCAAGGTCTCTGGAGAGATACTGCTTCCTAGCATTTATAACTTAGGTCAGGTTTATTTGCTTCCTCATGCCATGAGACTGTAGAGGACAGTCTCTCAAACCACTTTGCAATCACGTTAAATGGATTACTTTGCCACAAGCTGGTATTGTGATTCCCAAGCAAGGCCCTAGGGTCGGACGGAGGTGTGAGCCCCAAGCAACCTTTTCTGTCCACTCTGTCTGAAAGCTTTAATCTTGTTTGGTCAATTAGAAAGGTGTGAAGTTCATGGATCCTTTATGTAGTTTGAGTGTTGTCAGCTGCAGATCTGTAACCAGCTGAACCAATGGTATTTTCTCCAGCCATCAAACAGGTCCTTCTCTGAGCTATACGTGATGTTGTTCAGTCCCATTATTCACCTTGCATTCAAATATCTCGTCTCTGTTCACTATGAACTGTGAAGTCAACTGAATGAAAAAATGTAGTAAAATAGCATCTGCTTTTGGCCAGCTGTCATCTGATGCACATGTGCTCTAATATGAGAGACCTTCCCCAAGCAGCAGGGTTCAAGAACAAGCTAAGGTGTTCCCACAGGTGTGAAACCATACATACTCTGGAATAGTAGAAATCTGACTATTTGGATACACATTTTCCACCATATGATGTTTGACATCAAGAAATAGAAATGAGGGAAGAACCACATGATTATGGGGTCTTGAGAAAGGAGAAAATGATAATTCAGTTTTGGATACAACCTTGAGATCCAGGCTTGAACAGATTTCAATAATGAGTAGATTTGGACTTCAGTGTTCAAAAGGAGGTTTGTGCCTGAAATTTCCTGGAGGTCATGCATTCAGATTTATCTTGTTGAAATATGCCTGAACTGCAAACATTGCTCAGTTCCTTAATCCATCCAAGGCATAGCATAACAGAAGCAGGGATGCATTGAGCTGTATAAATGCACTGTGCAGCTAAAGGCACTCATGGGTGGCCAAAGTCTTTTCAAGATATTCAGGGTTGAAAAACAAATGCATGCATTAATAAATAAATGTGGATTAAAATTGCTCTCCCCAGCCTCTTTGTGGAACTTTCCAAACAAAGTGTGCTAATATTTGAAACCTTATTCACATCAGTCAGTTTTGAAGCTCTGCAGGTAACTAGACAGGAAGTCAAGAGTCACTTTTCAGGTCATATTTTTAGTCAGCTAAACAATTGCATCTATTTGCAGGCAAATAACCTCTGCTATGACTCTGTCAGAATGAATAGCTAAACTGAGTCAAGGTGTGAGTGGTCAGTAAGGGGAAAGAGGAATCGCCAAAGGAAATTTAAATCCTCAGTATGTAATTTCAGGGGTTTCAATGAGCAGAACTCACTCAAATTGCCTATTGTAGGGAATTTGTCAGGTGTTTGGTAGGACTTTTGATCATTGCACGCCTCATTTTGCTTTTCTCACAAGAAGATTACTTTTTTCCTCTCCTAAAGAATTGCACCATTTCTACATCTGTTTTTGCTTTCAAACTTGATGATTTCACTGAACATGCCCTGAGTTTTTTGTCAGGTTCAAGAAGCAGGAATCCAGCCACTTTTTAGTCTTGGCATATTGAAAAAGAGGTTGTTGTGAGGTGGGGGCTGGTGTCTTCTTCCAAGTAACAAGCAATAGGACAACAGGAAATGGTCTCAAGCGATACCAGGAGAGGTTAAGATTGGATATTAGGAAAAATTTCTTCACTGAGAGAGTGGTCAAGGTCCTTAGGGACATTGTCTCATGGTGGACCTGGAAGTGCTGAGTAATGGTTGGGCTCAATGATCTTAAAACCTTAATGATTCTGTGATTCTGTGGTCTCTTGGTCTCACACTGAGAAGGCTGCAGAAGAGGGATATCTTTGGTATGATGTTACTGTATATTACTGTGATGCTGTTGTGCCCCACATGAAGGCAGAGGATTAACCCCTCTGCCCTTGATGTGTGCTAGATGGCACCATGCCCTGTTAAAGCATAACCAGGCCAATGTGTTTTCTCACAGGAGCCAACTTCTCTTTGCGAGAACTGGGACTTGAAGACGTGACACCCACACACGGGACATTGTACCGGACCGACCTTGGGCTGCCTCACTGTGGCTACTCCGTCAGCGCCGGCTCGGATGCCGACACAGAAGCAGACGTAGTCGTGTCGCCCGAGCACCCAGTGAGGCTCTGGGGACGCAGCACCAAGTCTGGACGCAGCTCCTGCTTGTCAAGCCGGGCCAACTCCAACCTCACCCTCACCGACACGGAGCATGAGAATACTGAAACTGGTAAGTGGTGACAGCTCATGCAGCGTCAGCCTCAAGCTCTGCCAGGAATGTCTCTTCCTACTACTCCGCCTTAATCTTTCTTAGGTTTTGTGTTGGGTTTTTTTATCAGACTCTGTGAAAACACTCTTCTAACAGCCCCATGCCATGGCCTTTTGTACTGTCCTGCAGAGTGTTTGTTAATGAACTGCTGGAGAAGCTCCTACTTATTTATCACAGTGACAGAGATCATTAAATAGCTGTAATACTCTCCCTGCTTTTTGCAGGAACCTTTCAGAGGGAAGGCATTTAAATCTCCCCTCCCCTGGCCGATGCTACTCTTATCTTTGCTCAGATTTTCTGGGCAGATAATTTTCTTCTCTTCCTTGCTGGTTCCTTGATAGGGGCTGTTTCATTTATGTAAATTGGCTGACTGCTCTCTGAAGGAAAGCGGTGGCGAAATATTTTTAGAAGCCTTTTTCTTTGTGCGAAATAAAAGCTGAAGGTCACAGATTTTTTATCTCTGGAACTTTGTGTCCCCAGCTGCGGGGATTCCTGCATGCCTTTTGTAGGTCTGCAAACCTTTTGGTCAGCAGTTCTGCCAAGCAGTGTAGGAGAAGGAGACAGGGTTTTGATTCAACTGCAGCTTGACCTAGGAGTTCATCGAGTCCTATATGCCTTTGCACCTTTAATTCAATTATAGCACAGCCTGTTTCTTAATATAGCTGCTGCGTACAAGTCATCGGGCACTTGTGCTCGGCGCAGAAAGCTCATGTGAAATGACTGTATCACTTGTTCTTTTCATGCTTTTGCCACAGTATTATAGTGACAAATGATGATAAGTTTTCCTCTGGAAGCCATGACATAGTGAGACATACACCACCCACATGATTTTATGTTTAACTCCAACAAAATTACAGTTGAAGCTTATTAAGTTTCTGCTCAGAGATAATGATATATTAGGCAGAGTTCAAAGATAAATGGCCTTCTATTGAAAGGATGTACAGAAGAATCCTTTTAAATTATCTTAACCATACTTTTTAAAGATTCTTAGTGTAGTGTTTTACAAGCAGACTCACAGTGCCAGGTTATATTGTTTTCCTTCTGACCCTTGTGTTTTGATAAAAAATCAGAGGGATCATCAGGGTCAGCTAAAGTTTTGCACACTCGCAAGAAATTGCTAGAAAAGAGCCAAAAGTAAGCACCTTGTGCTTTCATCCCATTCTCCTCTATCCAGACTCTCTTTTGTACTTTCCAAGTGATGTGTGAGCAGCTGTGATCCTGTCCCATACATTTTTTCTTTCCATGCCTACTAAGAAAAGCAAAATACAGAATTTTAGTCTTCTATTTTTCAACTTGGTCTTAACGGAGAAGAATTGCATTGTCTGCTGGAGTCTTTTTACCTGCTTTCTGTAATGCTGTCTCTACACTTGCAAATGCAGCTTTGTACCTAGAGATTACTTACAAATGAAATTATATTAGAAACAGTACTAGCAACTTCACATGCCTTGAAAGGCAGATTTACTGAAAGTAATCACAGAGGCAGTAGGACTCATGTCAGGGTGGAGATAACCTTCAATTCCTCCTTCTTTAAGGTTGATAACACACTAACCATTCGTGGAACCATCACTTCACAGCAAGTAGAAAAAGGGAAATGAGAGGTGGAGAGCATACAGTGCTGTATAAATGTAGGACTCTCCTTGGGACCTAGGCGTTTGCAGTCTTAGATGTTGGGTGTTTTGAATGAGAAAGGCTGTATCATACTATAAACAAAGTTCTGTGTAGCAAAAATAAAACATAGCTTGCTGTGGTGTCCAGTATGTAATAGTATTATCCATACTGATAAAAACGAGGTGGTGGAACTTGAAAGAAAATATTAAGATCCAAACTGTGCTGGTGATGAGCTTCATCTGCTGTTTAGATTTCCCTGGGAAGATCAGGCAAGTTCAAGTCAGAAAAACTGATCCAGAAGTGGGAAAAAGGTCACTTTAGTATAGGGACTGCAGTTGAATTGGTGGTATAAACATATCCAAAAAAATGTTGCGAGGTAGGAAGAAAAGAAGATTAGGGAAAAGTCTTATATGGAAGCAAAATGTGAGCATTTTCTTTTGTAATTGCTTGGCACAGATAAAGGTGTGACAAACCTTTGTGTACAAGCCCCTCACAGCCTGAGACCTGCTATAGGCACAAATGAAACCTGAGATCCTCTCAGAAGCTTTGCCTGCCAAACACAAAGGCATTTCCTCCCTCCTCACTCCACATAAGTAGTGTTTCTCTAGGATGCTAGCTATCACACAGGCTTTTTTGAGAAATCCTAGATTCACAGGAGAAATGTTTTCAAGAAGACAGGAAATTTTGCTAATGGCAATGTAAAGTAGCATAGTGCTATGACTCAGTTTACAGGATACCTTTATGAGCCAATATTAATTGTTGACAGTATTGATAGAAGTTATAGCCTTTAGCCCAAGTCAATATGGACTTTATGAACCTGCCATCAATAGAAGAGTTTATGAGGCCCATTAAACCAACTTTTCCAATGAAGGTCAAAGTCAGCAGTTTTTATGCTGTTCATTATTTATCTAAAATAAATAATCAGAATTTACTTCTGATGTTTGTAAATCCAAAGCTGTTGAAGTATGATTCTGCCAAAACATTTATTGTGTTCCTAGAAAAGGAGAGGTCTGGCTTCCTTGAAAAGCAGATTTGCTTTTATTTCAGAAACGGTGATGCCTTGAAGGAACAGATATGCTTCTCAGAAACTGCAGTCACAATCCACCCCTGTCATTAAGGAAACCTATGAAATGCTCTGGTTTCATGGCATATTGTAGTCCATAGATCACTTGCACAGGTAGCTGGCGTGGAAAGCCATGCGTAGCTTTATCTAAACTCTTCCCAGGTTTTCATTGAATCCCAGAATGGTTTGGGTTGGAAGGAACCTTAGAGATCATCTAGTTACAAGTCCTTGCCATGAGCAGGAACACCTTCCATTAGAAGGTTGAATATTTCCAGGAGACCAAGTGCTTTTACTAAGTTAAGAGCTTTTTTTGCCAAAGAGTTGAGTTATAACTCTGGCATTGCCCTGAGCTCAGATCCTGCACTCTCAGACAGCCAGGATGTCTTCCCCTTCGGTGGACAGTGCATTTCCCTCGACCTGGATAGTCACTTTGCAGAGTGAAGGGACAGAGGCACAGCTCAAGTTGCTGCACCTTGTCTGGGGACAGTGCTATGGTTCTGTATTGCTGATGTAGCAGGCACTTTATATGGCTTAAGTGATTTTCTGCAGCATGATCGTGATCTGAACTGGAGCTGTGAACTCTCATTAACAGTTCAGAACCAAGCACAGAGGGAGTCTGGTTCCTGGAATTCTAGCAATGGTGTTAGGAGAACTTCTTTCCTATAGTAGATTGCACTATTTGTCAGCAAGACTGATTCAAGCAAAAAAAGTTCCTGAAGTGGTCATTTAGACTGAAGCCTGGAGTGTCCTGGCGGTACCTTAGCTAATCCTGAACAGGATCTGTACTGAACCAGCAATTGTTTACCATAGAGAAGAGCACATTGAGGAAGAACAAGGTAATAGTCTTCCAGAAATGGGCTTATTTTGCAGCAATTCAGTCACATACAAAAAAAAAAAAAAAAAAAAACAAAAAAAAAACTTAAACACAAAA
>VZRX01005089.1:15058-28177 GCA_013398075.1 Notiomystis cincta | reverse complement strand
TAAAAAAAAAAACCAAAAAACCAAACAAACAAAAAAACTGAAACCCAAACAAAACCAACCAACCAACCAACCAAAAATCCCCGCCACAAACAAAACCAAACCACTTTTTCTTCTACCTTCAGTGTGATAATGAGCTTATTGTTTTACTCAGTACAGTCTTTACAGGGTTACTGTAGACCTGGGTGAACAGCATTTTTAGAATTTGTCTTTGTGAAAGTGGAGCTGCAATCCTTTAAAACAAACAATCAACCAAATAAACAAACAATACAGCTTAACTTTCAATATTCCAAAGAAGCTGTGACAAACTAAGGATTTACATTAGTTGTAATCTGGGCTCACAGCCACCAAAGCAAGTAGTTGGTTAAATACAAGAAGGAACAAGAGAGAGAGGAAGCAGTTTTTTTTCATTAGCAGGACAAGTCAGCAGTGATTAAGGCTGTGAGGAGTGGAGTGATATTTCTCTCTGTCATCATCTCTTCCTTGCAAGAATGTGGGCAGTATCAAATGGCCAGAAGGATCCCACAGGCAGGATGATCAACATCAGATGGCTCAAGACAGTTCAACTGAGTTGAAGATGCTCAACTGTGATCTATGGTGTAAAGAAATTCTTGCAGCAGAAGTGTTGCTGAAGTGTGACTTCAGCACACTGAGAAATTAGTAGACGTGAACTAAAATTCCAGATCTAACCACCCTGGAAGCCAAAATTCAAGCTGCAGGACCTTTTCTGTCAATTTGTACTGTGCAACATTCCATCTTTACAATTCAATACCATGCAGGAAGCATCATTCTGCAAAAACTTCAGCATGCCTTCTATCTTTGCTAAAGGGTTTACTACCGGACTCCAGTCACCCATTTAATGATTATTGGATGCAGGTTTGATCACCTCAACACTTCCACCACACATCTGTTGATCATCTCTGTTTAGGAAGAACAGTTTCATCTCGGGGTTCATTTATCTTTAGCTTCATCTCTGAAAGCACCAGTCAGTGCCAAAAGTGATATGGTGACTATAGTAGTACAGACACGTAATGATGAAAAGATTAAGATCACCCAATTAATTTTGGACCCACATCCTACCAAGAGGAATAATTTCCTCTTCTGTCCCATCCCTGGAATTGTTCCAGCCTGGATGCAGCTGTGAGCAGCCTGGTCTAGTAGAAGGTGTCCCTGCCTTCCCAGGGCAGCCCTGGTGTTGGAGCTAGATGGCCTTTAAAGTTCCTTCCAGCCCAAAACATTCCGTGATTTTTTTCCTTTCATCACTATTGTTCTGGAATACATTTAAATGAATTTTAAAACTGTCAAGCAAACAACCAGCTCAATATCCAGATATGCTCTCCAGGCCTTACAAACTTAACCAGAAAGGTAGTGTATATGTTACAGTTAACTTTTGCTTTCTCATCAAATAAATTGCTTTTCCGGAAAATGCTCATAGGCTTTTGTAAAACTGAAGCATAGAAGCAATCAGGAGCTTCAAAGGTCACATGATATCTCTGTCTGTTCTACTATCCCAGACTCAACTCTTAGCCATTTTAATTGGCATAATAGATGATTTACAGAGCATTTCTTGCAGTAACCATCATATTCTATGCTTCCACTGCTTAAGCCATTACTGTTGCAGGAAAGAGTGCTTAAGATATGGCATAAGGTATTAGGACTCAATAGAACTGAGTGCTTATAGAACATACTAGAAACACAAGGGTACATTAAAGCAGGAAATAGTTAAAGACAAGTATTTCAAACAAGGAACACCAAAGAAATTATATGATTTTATTTCTCCAGGGTAGTTAGTACATATAACTGATGCTTTCATTTATTCAGTGGTGACTGATACAGAACTCATCAAAGCCTTTGAAGGCTCCTGTTGCCTTAATACACCATAATATGCAGTTTGCTGCTAGTTTTCTGATATCTGTTTTGGCTTCTTATTAAATCAGAAAGCTGTCCCAATGATCAAGCCACATTTCATTAGCTTTTGCAAAATATTTTCTCCTCAGAGCTGTTTTGCAACAGCTAAGAAAGCTTTAGACAAACAGTAATTATTTCTGTGTGTTTTCCTTGTTCCCTTTGGTTGTTGAGAGCTCTTCTCCGAATCTTGTCTCTGTTTGCTACCAGGTGCCTTGCAAGGTTCTCTTAAATAGCTCTTGACTCTGCAGAGGAAGGATTTTTACTCAGTTTTCTTTCGATTCAGCTTCCTGTTTCCCAAATCATGTTGACCCATATCACTGGCCCAAAGTACAGTTCAATATATCAGTGCAATTAGCAGCGCCAGAATTACTGTGTAATCTCTGCATTACAAATTATTTGTTAATACCCCAGTTGATAATCCATGGTGACTTTTCTTTTTATTGCTGTGTTTTCCTGAGTAATTTCCTTTCAGGCTTCATCCACTCCATTGTTAATATTGTTACCGTGGCTGCAGCAACATCATCTCTTTCTTTTCTCCTTTGAATTAAACAGTGCCTTATAAAGTACTTCCAGTAAATGAGTGTGTGCTTCAGACATGGCTCTTCTGCAAACTGTGCAGGCAAAAATGTGATAGTCAGATTCATAAGAATTCAGAAACAAAATTTTTTTTTTAAAATGAAATGTTTTTCAGAATTAATAATAATTTTAGAAGAATGTACTATGAGCTATACTTTATTAAGTTTCCCTTATGACTTTTTAGTAAGGGAAAACAAGAATAAATTAGAACTACCCAGACAAGTTCAGACATCTGCTGGCTGTCATCTTTCACTTGTCTCTCATCAGTTGTAACCTTAATATTAACAAGATGTTTCAGCCTGAAATAAAAATTAGCCAGAACTCTTACAAATAAAGATTCGTCATCGACTGCAGAAGTTAATGAAGAACTACTCAAAGTAGTAGCACATCCAGAAGGGAATTTTCACTAATACCCTTCCTTATTTCCTGTTCCCAAAACTCTCACACTACCCCTTTTCAGGTAGGATTTGCAAAAAAATCCTCATTGTAACGGTGTGTGGATATTGTTAGTATATTGCAATTTACTGAAGCCACCTTACATATTCAGAGATTTGGTGATCGCTAGAAATGTGAAGGTCAGGGGAAGAAATGTGCCTTCAGGCTCTCCAACCGTAAAGATACTAATATTCCTATGAAGTATGTTAGTCCTAAAAAGGCTTTTAACTGTATGACCATCAAATGCTACATTTTCCACTGAAAAATGGCTCCCTTGAAGGCTGTTACATCTTTCTTACTTGTGATCCAACTTTCTAATCACTGACATTCTTGATAATGGATTCCTCATATTTTCTGTCCTCTTATCTTTTTTGTCCGTTTTGGATATTAGTCCTGAGATACTTCTTGGAAGTGAATAGGGGAGTCACCACCTCACTTCTTCACAAGAGTCTCAGAGAAAGTTTTACCTGGATGGCGTGGTGAATTGATAGGGTTTAGGACAACAGACCTTTATCTCGCTCCACCTTCAACCAACTCCCTGCCCACTGGGTGGAAAACAGCCTTTCAAAATGAGGATGTCACTGCCTCTCAGACAGGATTCAACATACTTGAGAGCAAGGGGAACCAGCAGCGTCTTTGCTCCCCATTTAAGGGGTGAAGGCACCTGAGATTAATGAGTTTAGTACTTCAAGTGAAGCATTAATGGTTAGTACCTTGATTTTGTTTCACAGCGAAGGAACTTGCACTGATTTTTAGGGCTAATTTATCTCATTGCTGTCGTCTTTGTCCCTAGAGGAAAAGAAGTCTTTCTTTCTTTTTTTTTTTTTTATTCCTGTATGGTGTGTCCCATAGAAAATGTACTTTCTGCATTACTGTAATCCGCATCTAAAGGATGCTGACATTAAAGTCCTTCACAATGTTATTCTGCTGTAATGAACTGCAGTTCAGTATAGGTTAGTGTGTAGGTTTCACATTGTTATTACTATCATGATGATGGTGAAGCCATGAAGAGGGAAAAAAGCTTACAACTCTAAAAACTCATTATTAGCCTGAATATTGGGGGAAAGGGCATGCAGAAACAACATTAACAGGTAAGAATTTACTGTTCTTTGCAATTACGCCATTAATTTTTGTCCTTTCCTTTACCACTTTAAACTGCCTTGTCATGGTGATTTTTTTTTTAAGGAAAATAATTGCATTTATTAATATTGCAGGCAAGCTGCCAAGTATTCTAGAAACAAATCTGTGCATTTTTTACACTGTTTCTGAGTGCCATAAATAATTTCTTTTGGTGTGATACACCCCAAGGGTAATAAACCTACGTTCAGCAGCATGAAACCTATTACTCTTTTGATAGCAGCACTTTGCTTCCTGCCTGGTTTTGGGGTGGGACTTGTGCGTCATTGCCACAGAAATGGCTAATGGCATGGACTGAGGATTATATTATGGTCAGGACACTGAGGGCCATCAGAGCTGGCATGACACTGGACATCAGTACTGGAGTCAAGGTGGACCTGCAGCTCAATGATCACTTGGAGCAGGATTTTATTTTTAGGGCCACACCTAAACTCTATTCTAGGCAAACAGTTGATCCCTCCTGGGGCAGATGAAAGAGAAGCTGCATGGAGAAAAGCAAAGAATTAGAGGAGACAGTAAATGTCCCATCAACAAGAATAGGTTTTGGTCCCATCAAAACGGCTGAATATCTACCTCTATGGCCCATAGACTCCAGAGGTAACCAGCTGGTTAGGCACGGAACAGGGAGCCAAAGCTTGTTTCCCAGGTGCTTTTTCTTCATTTTTTTTCTTCATCCTGGATGTCTAGGGGTCACATCGAGCTGCAAAGGGCAGGGCATATCCATTCACCATCCCAGCCTTTCAAAGACATATAGCACTATTCCTTGAAGAGTAGAAGAAATTGGGAAGAAAGCCTGGTGTACCTGGTTTTCTATATCCACTATTCCCTCATCAGGTTTTCTTCCCAACTGGGCATTTCCAGATGCTCATGTCTGTATTTCTGAATTTCCACTTGGGCCACTGAATCTGCTTCTGAGTTCAAAACACAGTGTTAGTCCACATCTGGTTCAGTCTTCTACAATTCCCCTTGAGGTATCTGGCTTTGTTTCTTTCAGTGAAGATGTGTCTCCATCTATAAGCAGAACAAAGCGAGAGGAAAGAGCATGTTATTTTTGGTTTACCCATGCCCAGAGGTGCACACTGAGCTCCAAATAAAGGAAAGCATAGCTTCTGCCATGAGAATTTATTCATTAAATTCTCATTGTTTTATTTCTCAGAGGATTTTGATTAACTTTTAGCAACTTTATTCAATCAAGGGCAGTGATTGAAAATGCATTACTGCCCTAATTCTGAAAAGTTTTCAGTGTTTCTTTGGACTGCCCCTAAAAACTTTAATTATATGCTCTAGGGCAGATTGTTTAGTTTTCTCCACCACAGCAAAGATCTTATTGAATCATGTGTATAAAAAGAAAGCAATAATTCCTAGCTTTTTATACAGGCAGATAGTGACAGGACAAGGGGGAATGGTTTTCAACTAACGGACAAGAGACACAGATTAGATGATATAAAGAAATTCTTTACTGTGGGGATGCTGAGGCACTGCCACAGGTTGCCCAGGGAAGTTCTGGATGACCCATCCCAGGAAGCGTTAAAGGCAAGGTTAGAGGGGGTTCTGAAAAACTTGGTCCAGTAGGAAGTGTCCCTGCCAATGGCAGGAGTCTGGAACTCAGTGATCTGTAGAGGTCCCTTCCAACTGAAATCATTCTGTGGTTCTGTGATTACATCTGAGGGGACAACTTGTTTAAGAGGTTGCCACCCTGGGTACCCATCCCCATGCCCTTTCAGGAGCTCTCCGTCCCCATGGTCATGATGGTGTAACTGTTCATGGAACCCAACTCTGACTTATCCCCCAAAACCATGTTTTAAAACCTTTCCTCAAGGGTGCAACACACAGAGCTCTGATTTAAGTTTCCACTCAGCTCCCATGCCACAGAGAGATCAGTTCAATGCAGGGTAGAGCAGCAGAAATCCCACCCAACAGAAAATCCTCCTGATTTGGGTCAAATAAGGGCCAGTGACTGAGGGTGGCATCACAAAAACATCCTGGGGCTATTTAAACCTGCATTGCCAGGAAGGAAGGAGCATTGCCAAGCTCTCTTGGAAATGCACCCGTGCTCCCCAGAAAAAATGGTCACTGCCTTTGTTCTCACCAACTCATTTTCTGTGCAAGACTTATTTTCTTCTCAGTCTCCAGCATGGTGAAGTACTTTTATTACCCTTAGTTTGGGAGGAGGGGGTGAAATTACAGCCATATTCCAGTTTCCATTTAAATGCAGTTTTGATGTGAATTTAAAATAAATGTAAGACAACAAAAAATACTAAAAAAGCCAGTAATCATCTACTGAATAAGAAATCTGTTGTTCACCATTTTCTCTTCGTAAAAAATGTAAAAATGTAGGAATCTGAATAAATGCATGCTAAACTATATAATTGCTGAAATAAATATGTATAGATATAGGATACTTTTTGATTTAGTATAAAGAAGCAGCAAATTATACCAATCAGTGAGAATCAACCAGTTTTAAAAGAAAATAACTGAAAAGCACACATGCAAAACAAGATTAAACCTGATTATTTAAATCAAGATTCTCTGCTTCCTGGTTTAAACTATGATTATAATTTAAATTTTAAAAAATTTAAATCAAGCCACCCTGCCACAAATAGTTTAGAGACAATGATTTCTCCCACTTATATAATGTGCAGATTTTATAGCTGAGAGAGAGAGTCATGTTGCTTGTATGGAACATTTATGTATTGAGCCTTCATCTCCAGCCACTTTCTTAGTTTGCTTCTAGTTTGGTTTAGGTGTCTGAGGGAGGCAAATGGTAATCCTTATCCAAAGGAGTGGGAATCTGGTATCCCACAAAAAAAATCAAGATACTTTTCTTTTGGGAGTTTTTGTTTCTTTCTTAGAGTGGAAATTAAAATGAGGCTCCACTGCAACCTGGGAGTCAGGCTAGGATGCTGACTCCCCAGTAATACAGGGGCTGGAAAAGCAGCTGTAACCCCAAATTACAGTATGAAGGGAAATGTCTCCCTCTCTCTGCTTTGGATAATTGCATTCCACTTAACAAAATTCCCTTTGCTCCTGTAGTTGGATGGGATGTTTCTCCTTCATTAATTGCTCTGGCTTGCTGCTGTGCTCTACCAAGCAGCTGTTAATGTTCCACCCCAGAGGAGTCTGCAGTTCAGTGATGGGTGAAATGATTAAGGCTTGCAAAGCACTTGATCATTTGGAATGAAAGGTGCAACATAAACATACCCCATTAGTTTTATTAGTGCTCAACAAAGCAAACTTTACCTGTAGCTAGTTCCACTCCTCCTGCATTTAATACCAGGTGTTCCCTCTGGAACACGCGGAATTTGCTGCATGCATTCTTCAGCTGTTGTTAAAGAAAGAAGTCAGTTACCCAGGCTGGTGATTTGGCCCATCATAAACTGGGGGACTGCCATGAAATGAGTGCTGTGTTTGCAGAAGTTTGAAGAAGTGTTAATCCTGACTCACTTCTCAGGAAAAGAAAGGTAATGACTTTGGGTATTACAGATATTTACTCCTTGTGTCAGGAAAGTAGAAATTTTGGCATGGTATCAGTCTACAAATGAGAATAAGGAAAAGGCTTAGAGGAATGCCACCTGATGGAGTTGTAGAGAAGCATGTTAGAAGTTTGGTTGATAAAGATGGTTTGGTTGGTAAAGGTTCACTTAAACATTTATGCAAATAGAATATAGATGTATGTATTTGTAAACTATATGCCCAAACCAGACTTGCTGTGACACACAGCAGCAGAGGGAATGTGCTCTCCCCATCCCCTGTCAGGCCACAGTGTCCCTCAACCCCACTTGAATATTTTTGGCTGTTGACTGTCCGTCAAGTGTGGTTCCCCCTGAGGGGAGTCCTTGCCATTCCATCTGCACAGGTCTCCTTCCAATGGTATGCTGGCTACTCTCAAATCAGGACAAATTTGCTCTTTGGCCATTTTCCTTCTGTGAATGGAGCAAGCAGAAAGTAAAGATCAACTCACAAGAACTCCATAGGTCCTAAGGATTAATGGGATATTTTCATAGCTCGCTTTCAATGGGGGTCACATGTGTGAGCTGTTAGATCTTGTGATTTGTGTGAATTGAAGCAGAAACCTGGAGAAACATCAGTGGACAGTTGTATCCCTTCACTGCAAATGGATAAACCCTCTCATTATTTGGTCAAAAATTATCAAAGTTTTGACAGGATAAAAAGAAGATATTGCCATGTTAATTGTTGGATCATTGGATAGAGAGCTTCTGGGGCTAAAAGCATAAATATTGAGCTGTAAGTTCTGGGACTCAGTACGATGCTTCTCAGCATTTTAGTGGATATTTGGAGGCAAACTTGAACAGAACAGTTCAGACAACTGCTGTCTGTAAGCTGCATGACTGAGGAAATCGGTTCCCAAAGGAATGTTTTGGAAGGTAATAGTGCTTTTTCCTAAGGAGATCTTTTACCACCTTAGAACAGAAGATTTTTTGAAGACTCTTAGGAAGAGACACAGTCTGGACTCTGAAGCAAATGCAGCCCCCAATCATTTTTATCTCAGTCATTGGCACCAGAGTTTTGCATTGTCTGCATCAGATTATGGTTAGTCCCACATAAGCACAGAAAGTAAGAGAAGATATTCAGGAAGGGTTCCCAAAGACACCCTAAGACCCGAACATCTATTATTGCCCCTGAGCAATAGATTCATTTCCCCATAGACAGTGATGAACTGAGTCCTTAACCTTCTCTTAGTTCTTTTCTTCTGGAGTTTCTCACTGTAAGTAATGTTTTCCAAACCTTTAATGCTCTCGTGAGCCATGCGCTGTTTATCAATGTCCTCGCTGAATTGGATTTGGTTAATTCATTCTTAGCTTTGTCTAAAGTTCTTGCTAATACATTTTGCGTCCTTCAAGGGAAGAATGTCCAGACCAGATTAGAGATGGGGAGAGGTCAATATTCCTTTTCCCCAGCAGGCACAGAGAGCAGATGTATTCAGCAGAGGAATCACTCGGTGCTTTCCTGGAGAAACTCCTAAAAAAATCTCTCCCAGAGCTGGTTCACAGATTGATGTCTTATCGATGGTGGCATGTGGGGGTTGAGAGGATAGGAGGGCCAGATGGTCCATAAGGTTCCTTTGAGATACAGCCAGACTCAAAGAAGAAAAAGGAAGATTGGTGAATTTCTGGAAGAGCTTATTTCCGCCTTGGACTTGAACAGGGTGTTGAAATTCATCCAACAGACTCTGTAAAGCCTTTTGGATTCTAAGAAGATGACATAGATGTACAGCCTCATTATTGCCTATTGGGCTGTAAAACAAGGCTGTAAGGAAGGATGGAGACAATAGGGTTTGCTTCCTTCCTGTTTGTACCAGCTCCTCTCCACTTTGAAATGTACTAATATGGCTTTTATGAAATCATTATTTCAGGATCGTTTCTTTTGGCACAAATGTCTGATCATTCTGATTCCACATAGAGAGTTACTTTGAAATGAATAATTCTAAATAATTTTCCAAGAGTAATTATATTAATACATTTTCAAGTCTAGATAAGCCTATGAATAGCATTCCAGACTAGGATGAAAAAGAAAAATTATCAGATTCCTTACTTGCATGTTTTTGGACATATGCAGACATACCTTCCTTTGCAAAAATACTGTCTGAAAACTGGTTAGTGACTCTGGTTTCTAATATTTTTAAGTAAGAAAGTTATAAATTACAGGGATTCAGAAGGTCACAAGCAGAGAGTATTTTGAAAATACCCCTGTGCTAGGAAAGTTGGTATGAGAAGGGCAGGGTTAGGATGTGCTAAGGTTCTGTGTATCCCTGCAGGGGGTTAGGAGGCAAGGCAGTCTCTAAGATACCACTCAAAACTGTTGAGATCCCAGCCCACTTGGGCAAGAGAGAGAACAGAACAACTGGTTTTATCCATCTGTTGAAGACATGACCTTGCCCCGGAGTCATTTTTCCTATAACGATTGCATGAAAGGTTTCTGAGGTGGGTTGTTACAGCGTCTGTTTTGACACAGCTTCAGGGGAAAAAAAAATCTGTTGCGTGACTCAGACTCATCCAGCTTCTACTCAGCATTTACTATTTCTTCCACTCAGATTTTGCATTCAGCATCCTCACTCAAACAACTCCATTTCCTCCCTCCCTTTCTTCACCTTTATTTCTTCCTGATGAGCAATTCAAACAGAAAACTGTTCCTCTTCTCGTTCCCATCAGTGACTCCATTCAAAGTCCTGCCCATGTTCTTATTTTCTTCGCAGAGCTATATTCAGTGAATGAATTTGTTTCTTTAGCTAAAGAACAAAAATATCTGCAAGCAAGCTCATTTCCCTCCCAAACTGCTTAGGAAAGTAGTGCTGGGAAGGGGGGCAAAGTGCTTTGTCAAGTGTTAGAGGAACAAGAGAGACATCTTCTCCCTCCTTACATTCCTCTTTTATTATATTATCATTTGGAAGACTCTGTTAGTCTCTCACTTCCTTGGGGACTAGAAACATCTTGAAAAGATCTTTCATGCCGGCAGATAACAAACTCACTGCAGAGCTGCATCAGAAAAGGAAAAATTACTTGCTAGTAATGATGTTTATCACAATCCTTCCTCCTTTCCCAGTCCTACAGAGGAAGCTATCTCTCAAATAAAGGCCAAGTCTTGTCTTTTTTTTTTTCTTTTTTTCTTTTTTTTGGCAAACTACCCATTGTGAAAATTCAGTGCATGTAAGCTTGGCTGATGGGAATTCTACACAAAAAGTGGGTGGAAGGAGATGACAGTGTGGGCTGATATGATTTATTTGAGATAGACCTGATCTGATAATACACAACACGAAAAAAACCACGTTGCTTCCACTTAATAAAGGGGTGTGAGGGCTGTTCCTGTGGCTGAGCAACATCAGTAAAGCCTGGGCCAGATGTTGGGAAACTCACACTCCCACTGGACTGAACTAAGTCTGCTTAGCTTTTCATCACACTAGGACAGGAAAACACAGCTATGTGGCACTGTGGGTCATTGCTTTGAAGGAGACTTTGATTTCATCTGCTCTGCAGGGATGTTAAAAATCTCAGAGTGCTTTAACAGAAGGGGTGACCCAGGTTTTTGTGCTAAGGTGTCTTTCTCATCAGCATTGTATAGTTAGCACTGAAACAACTGGCTACCATCCTCAACACTACAGGCATCCACATCCTAGACTAATAACTCTCTGTTGCAAAAAATTAAAAGAAGTAAACCTCGTGACACTGCTGTAAAATGGCAATGTACAAGTCTGCAAATTGATGCATGCAAAGTGTGTGCGTGCATGGGCAGCTGCAAAGCAAGGTGGTTCCTTGGGATGTATTTCCATCCATATTAATTATATCTGCTTGATGTTGCATTCTGTCATTGGCAAGACTGGGACTAGACCCCAGGACTCTGACACTCAGTTCCCTGAGTCCACCTAAAATGTTAGTGAGATCTTCAGGGAATAGGAATTGATCTGCCACTACTGACTTCAGCCCTCTGAAACACTCAAGAAATGATGGTATACACCTCTAGGATGGTCAGTCCACTGAATTTATGGGACTAAAAAAGATGTTACTGGCCTTAGGACATGGTATTATTTATTAAATCCAGGGGTGAAGTATCTGTATATCAATTGCCTTTTTCACAAAGGCAAAAAGAAAAAGTACTCCAAAGTGGCTAATAATTGCTTAATGCCCAAGTAGCCGACAGCTCATCTCATTATATGATGATTAAAATATCAAGGTCAGTCAGCCAAATTTGAGATGTTGAAGATGTTGTCAACATGGTGAAAATGAAATGCAGTTTTTCTGCAGGTCTGCTCAAAACCAAATAAAAATATTTAGGTATAGAATCGTAAAATAGTTTGTGTTGGAAAAGCCCTCTAAGGTCATTGAGTCCAGTCATTAATGGAGCACTGCCAAGCCCACCACTGGACCATGTCCCCAGGTGTCACATCTACACATCTAAATCACTCCTGGGATGGCGACTCCACCACTGACTGCCCTGGACCGCCTGTTCCAATGACTGACAACCCTGTTGGTCAAGAAGCTTTTCCTAATAGACATTCTAAACCCCACAGTGCCACTTGAGGCCATTTCTTGTTGTCCTATCTCTTGCTGCCTGGAAGAACAAACTAACTCCAACGTCGCTACAACCTCCTTTCAGGCAGTTGAGAGAGCAGTATGTGAGGTATATACATACACATGAAAACAATCTAACCAGGTGCAGAGAACAAATTTCTGGAGGATCACAATTCAGTCATCAGTATGCTCCTGTCTCACTTTCTCAATAAACATCTGTAAGAAGCTGTAAAGAAGGAGCAGGTATGCAACTCAGGTACCAATTTGAAAAGGTCAACTTTTCTAAGAGAGCTCCCTTTTTCAAGAGTAAGATGTTTCTGCTGCAAATGTACATAAATATGTGACTTTTTAATAAGGGCATGTAGCTCATTACCCTCTGCAAATTAACCATATCTAATCATATATTTCCTAAAAAATAAAATAGCACATTGCATCTGTTAGTCTTCATTCAAATACAAGCCAAATATGCATGAGTACTGTAGTATAAACTGTTCCATCTGTTTCCATAAGTGTATAGTCACGCTGGTCACCCCCCACACACACACAACAGAAGGGTCTTTCGCTCTTGGCATCTGTCTTCACTGAAGAACTGTATTTCAACTGCAAGTACTTGAGCTGGAATAAGAGGAGTACTACTGTAAAATACCTCGTGTCCTGGTGCCCATGCTGCCATGATCATCATATATGCACAGCTTTGTGAATACTAGGGGAAAATCTTTTGGAGTTTATCACTGTTATAGAACTGATCTTCAGCCTAAATTCTTCAAGAAACGTCAAAAGAAATGTCTCTTCTTTCTGGGGATACAGAAGGACTTATGGGAAGGTATGGGATGACAGGCATCTTGCAAGGCACAAATGGATAATGTCAGAATTTGGTCTGTAGTGCTGCTCTGGGTTTCATCCCATATATACTTCTGAGCAGATCACTTCAAATTTATTGCATTGTCGTGTTGGAATCAAGAGGTTTGGTGAGTGACCAAGACGAGATTTACAAGCAAATCTGAAGCTGCAGTGCAGGTTAGTGTTGTGACAAAGGCAAGTC